>JBAIAC010000355.1:472500-480000 GCA_037349315.1 Chelydra serpentina
TAGCTGTAACCCTAATCCTAACCCTAACCCTAACCCTAACCCTAACCCTAACCCTAGCTGTAACCTTAACCCTAACCCTAACCCTAGCTGTAACCCTAACCCTAACCCTAACCCTAACCCTAACCCTAACCCTAGCTGTAACCCTAACCCTAACCCTAACCCTAACCCTAACCCTAACCCTAACCCTAGCTCTAACCCTAACCCTAACCCTAACCCTAGCTCTAACCCTAACCCTATCCCTAACCCTAGCTGTAACACTAACCCTAACCCTAACCCTAACCCTAACCCTAACCCTAGCTGTAACCCTAACCCTAACCCTAACCCTAACCCCAGCTGTAACCCTAACCCTAACCCTAACCCTAACCCTAACCCTAACCCTAGCTGTAACCCTAACCCTAACCCTAACGCTAACCCTAACCCTAACCCTAACCCTAACCCTAACCCTAACCCTAGCTGTAACCCTAACCCTAACCCTAACCCTAACCCTAGCTGTAACCCTAACCCTAACCCTAACCCTAACCCTAACCCTAGCTGTAACCCTAACCCTAACCCTAACCCTAACCCTAGCTGTAACCCTAACCCTAGCTGTAACCCTAACCCTAACCATAACCCTAACCGTAACCCTAACCCTAACCCTAACCCTAACCCTAACCCTAGCTGTAACCATAACCCTAACCCTAACCCTAACCCTAGCTGTAACCCTAACCCTAACCCTAACCCTAACCCTAACCCTAGCTGTAACCCTAACCCTAACCCTAACCCTAACCCTAGCTGTAACCCTAACCCTAACCCTAACCCTAACCCTAACCCTAACCCTAACCCTAGCTGTAACCTTAACCCTAACCCTAACCCTAGCTGTAACCCTAACCCTAACCCTAACCCTAACCCTAATCCTAGCTGTAACCCTAACCCTAACCCTAACCCTAACCCTAAACCTAACCCTAACCCTATCCCTAACCCTAGCTGTAACCCTAACACTAACCCTAACCCTAACCCTAACCCTAACCCTTGCTGTAACCCTAACCCTAACCCTAACCCTAACCCTAACCCTAACCCTAACCCTAACCCTAACCCTAACCCTAACCCTAGCTGTAACCCTAACCCTAACCCTAACCCTAACCCTAACCCTAACCCTAACCCTAACCCTAACCCTAGCTGTAACCCTAACCCTAACCCTAACCCTAACCCTTACCCTAACCCTAGCTGTAACCCTAACCCTAACCCTAACCCTAACCCTAACCCTAACCCTAGCTGTAACCCTAACCCTAACTCTAACCCTAACCCTAGCTGTAACCCTAACCCTAGCTGTAACCCTAACCCTAACCATAACCCTAACCGTAACCCTAACCCTAACCCTAACCCTAACCCTAACCCTAACCCTAACCCTAACCCTAGCTGCAACCCTAACCCTAACCCTAACCCTAACCCTAACCCTAACCCTAGCTGTAACCCTAACCCTAACCCTAACCCTAACCCTAACCCTAACCCTAACCCTAACCCTAACCCTAGCTGTAACCCTAACCCTAACCCTAACCCTAACCCTAACCCTAGCTGTAACCCTAACCCTAACCCTAACCCTATCCCTAACCCTAGCTGTAACCCTAACCCTAACCCTAACCCTAACCCTAACCCTAGCTGTAACCTTAACCCTAACCCTAACCCTAACCCTAGCTGTAACCCTAACCCTAACCCTAACCCTAACCCTAATCCTAGCTGTAACCCTAACCCTAACCCTAACCCTAACCCTAACCCTAACCCTAACCCTAGCTGTAACCCTAACCCTAAACCTAGCTGTAACCCTAACCCTAACCCTAACCCTAACCTTGGCTGTAACCCTAACCCTAACCCTAACCCTAACCCTAACCCTAACCCTAACCCTAGCTGTAACCCTAACCCTAAGCCTAACCCTAACCCTAACCCTAACCCTAACCCTAGCTGTAACCCTAACCCTAACCCTAACCCTAACCCTAACCCTAACCCTAGCTGTAACCCTAACCCTAACCCTAACCCTAACCCTAACCCTAGCTGTAACCCTAACCCTAACCCTAACCCTAACCCTAACCCTAGCTGTAACCCTAACCCTAACCCTAACCCTAACCCTAACCCTAACCCTAGCTCTAACCCTAACCCTAACCCTAACCCTAACCCTAACCCTAGCTGTAACCCTAACCCTAGCCCTAACCCTAACCCTAACCCTAACCCTAACCCTAGCTGTAACCCTAACCCTAACCCTAACCCTAACCCTAACCCTAGCTGAAACCCTAACCCTAACCCTAACCCTAACCCTAACCCTAACCCTAACCCTAGCTCTAACCCTAACACTAACCCTAACCCTAGCTGTAACCCTAACCCTAACCCTAACCCTAACCCTAACCCTAACCCTAGCTGTAACCCTAACCCTAACCCTAACCCTAACCCTAACCCTAACCCTAACCTAACCCTAACCCTAACCCTAACCCTAACCCTAACCCTAACCCTAACCCTAACCCTAACCCTAACCCTAACCCTAGCTGTAACCCTAACCCTAACCCTAACCCTAACCCTAACCCTAGCTGTAACCCTAACCCTAACCCTAACCCTAACCCTAACCCTAGCTGTAACCCTAACCCTAACCCTAACCCTAACCCTAACCCTAGCTGTAACCCTAACCCTAACCCTAACCCTAACCCTAACCCTAGCTGTAACCCTAACCCTAACCCTAACCCTAACCCTAACTCTAACCCTAACCCTAGCTGTAACCCTAACCCTAACCCTAACCCTAACCCTAGCTGTAACCCTAACCCTAACCCTAACCCTAGCTGTAACCCTAACCCTAACCCTAACCCTAACCCTAACCCTAACCCTAGCTGTAACCCTAACCCTAACCCTAGCTGTAACCCTAACCCTAAACCTAACCCTAATCCTAACCTTAGCTGTAACCCTAACCCTAACGCTAACCCTAACCCTAACCCTAACCCTAGCTGTAACCCTAACCCTAACCCTAACCCTAACCCTAGCTGTAACCCTAACCCTAACCCTAACCCTAGCTCTAACCCTAACCCTAACCCTAACCCTAACCCTAACCCTAACCCTAGCTGTAACCCTAACCCTAACGCTAACCCTAACCCTAACCCTAACCCTAACCCTAACCCTAGCTGTAACCCTAACCCTAACCCTAACCCTAACCCTAACCCTAGCTGTAACCCTAACCCTAACCCTAACCCTAACCCTAACCCTAACCCTAACCCTAGCTGTAACCCTAACCCTAACCCTAACCCTAACCCTAGCTCTAACCCTAACCCTAACCCTAACCCTAACCCTAACCCTAGCTGTAACCCTAACCCTAACCCTAACCCTAACCCTAACCCTAACCCTAACACTAGCTGTAACCCTAACCCTAACCCTAACCCTAACCCTAGCTGTAACCCTAACCCTAACCCTAACCCTAACCCTAGCTGTAACCCTAACCCTAACCCTAACCCTAACCCTAACCCTAACCCTAACCCTAGCTGTAACCCTAACCCTAACCCTAACCCTAACCCTAACCCTAGCTGTAACCCTAACCCTAACCCTAACCCTAACCCTAACCCTAGCTGAAACCCTAACCCTAACCCTAACCCTAACCCTAACCCTAACCCTAACCCTAGCTGTAACCCTAACCCTAACCCTAACCCTAACCCTAACCCTAGCTGTAAACCTAACCCTAACCCTAACCCTAACCCTAACCCTAGCTGTAACCCTAACCCTAACCCTAACCCTAACCCTAACCCTAACCCTAGCTGTAACCCTAACCCTAACCCTAACCCTAACCCTAACCCTAGCTGAAACCCTAACCCTAACCCTAACCCTAACCCTAACCCTAACCCTAGCTCTAACCCTAACCCTAACCCTAACCCTAGCTGTAACCCTAACCCTAACCCTAACCCTAACCCTAACCCTAGCTGTAACCCTAACCCTAACCCTAACCCTAACCCTAACCCTAGCTGTAAACCTAACCCTAACCCTAACCCTAACCCTAACCCTAACCCTAGCTGTAACCCTAACCCTAACCCTAACCCTAACCCTAGCTGTAACCCTAACCCTAACCCTAACCCTAACCCTAACCCTAACCCTAGCTGTAACCCTAACCCTAACCCTAACCCTAACCCTAACCCTAGCTGTAACCCTAACCCTAACCCTAACCCTAACCCTAACCCTAGCTGAAACCCTAACCCTAACCCTAACCCTAACCCTAACCCTAACCCTAGCTCTAACCCTAACCCTAACCCTAACCCTAGCTGTAACCCTAACCCTAACCCTAACCCTAACCCTAACCCTAGCTGTAACCCTAACCCTAACCCTAACCCTAACCCTAACCCTAGCTGTAAACCTAACCCTAACCCTAACCCTAAACCTAACCCTAACCCTATCCCTAACCCTAGCTGTAACCCTAACACTAACCCTAACCCTAACCCTAACCCTAACCCTTGCTGTAACCCTAACCCTAACCCTAACCCTAACCCTAACCCTAGCTGTAACCCTAACCCTAACCCTAACCCTAACCCTAACCCTAACCCTAACCCTAACCCTAGCTGTAACCCTAACCCTAACCCTAACCCTAACCCTTACCCTAACCCTAGCTGTAACCCTAACCCTAACCCTAACCCTAACCCTAACCCTAACCCTAGCTGTAACCCTAACCCTAACTCTAACCCTAACCCTAGCTGTAACCCTAACCCTAGCTGTAACCCTAACCCTAACCATAACCCTAACCGTAACCCTAACCCTAACCCTAACCCTAACCCTAACCCTAACCCTAACCCTAACCCTAACCCTAACCCTAACCCTAACCCTAGCTGCAACCCTAACCCTAACCCTAACCCTAACCCTAACCCTAACCCTAGCTGTAACCCTAACCCTAACCCTAACCCTAACCCTAACCCTAACCCTAACCCTAACCCTAGCTGTAACCCTAACCCTAACCCTAACCCTAACCCTAACCCTAGCTGTAACCCTAACCCTAACCCTAACCCTAACCCTAACCCTAGCTGTAACCCTAACCCTAACCCTAACCCTAACCCTAACCCTAGCTGTAACCTTAACCCTAACCCTAACCCTAACCCTAGCTGTAACCCTAACCCTAACCCTAACCCTAATCCTAGCTGTAACCCTAACCCTAACCCTAACCCTAACCCTAACCCTAACCCTAACCCTAGCTGTAACCCTAACCCTAAACCTAGCTGTAACCCTAACCCTAACCCTAACCCTAACCTTGGCTGTAACCCTAACCCTAACCCTAACCCTAACCCTAACCCTAACCCTAACCCTAGCTGTAACCCTAACCCTAAGCCTAACCCTAACCCTAACCCTAACCCTAACCCTAGCTGTAACCCTAACCCTAACCCTAACCCTAACCCTAACCCTAACCCTAACCCTAGCTGTAACCGTAACCCTAACCCTAACCCTAACCCTAACCCTAGCTGTAACCCTAACCCTAACCCTAACCCTAACCCTAACCCTAACCCTAGCTCTAACCCTAACCCTAACCCTAACCCTAACCCTAACCCTAGCTGTAACCCTAACCCTAGCCCTAACCCTAACCCTAACCCTAACCCTAACCCTAGCTGTAACCCTAACCCTAACCCTAACCCTAACCCTAACCCTAGCTGAAACCCTAACCCTAACCCTAACCCTAACCCTAACCCTAACCCTAACCCTAGCTCTAACCCTAACACTAACCCTAACCCTAGCTGTAACCCTAACCCTAACCCTAACCCTAACCCTAACCCTAACCCTAGCTGTAACCCTAATCCTAACCCTAACCCTAACCCTAACCCTAACCCTAACCCTAACCCTAACCCTAACCCTAACCCTAGCTGTAACCCTAACCCTAACCCTAACCCTAACCCTAACCCTAGCTGTAACCCTAACCCTAACCCTAACCCTAACCCTAACGCTAGCTGTAACCCTAACCCTAACCCTAACCCTAACCCTAACCCTAGCTGTAACCCTAACCCTAACCCTAACCCTAACCCTAACTCTAACCCTAACCCTAGCTGTAACCCTAACCCTAACCCTAACCCTAACCCTAGCTGTAACCCTAACCCTAACCCTAACCCTAGCTGTAACCCTAACCCTAACCCAAACCCTAACCCTAACCCTAGCTGTAACCCTAACCCTAACCCTAGCTGTAACCCTAACCCTAAACCTAACCCTAATCCTAACCTTAGCTGTAACCCTAACCCTAACGCTAACCCTAACCCTAACCCTAACCCTAGCTGTAACCCTAACCCTAACCCTAACCCTAACCCTAGCTGTAACCCTAACCCTAACCCTAACCCTAGCTCTAACCCTAACCCTAACCCTAACCCTAACCCTAACCCTAGCTGTAACCCTAACCCTAACGCTAACCCTAACCCTAACCCTAACCCTAACCCTAACCCTAGCTGTAACCCTAACCCTAACCCTAACCCTAACCCTAACCCTAGCTGTAACCCTAACCCTAACCCTAACCCTAACCCTAACCCTAACCCTAGCTGTAACCCTAACCCTAACCCTAACCCTAACCCTAGCTCTAACCCTAACCCTAACCCTAACCCTAACCCTAACCCTAGCTGTAACCCTAACCCTAACCCTAACCCTAACCCTAACCCTAACACTAGCTGTAACCCTAACCCTAACCCTAACCCTAACCCTAGCTGTAACCCTAACCCTAACCCTAACCCTAACCCTAGCTGTAACCCTAACCCTAACCCTAACCCTAACCCTAACCCTAACCCTAGCTGTAACCCTAACCCTAACCCTAACCCTAACCCTAGCTGTAACCCTAACCCTAACCCTAACCCTAACCCTAACCCTAGCTGAAACCCTAACCCTAACCCTAACCCTAACCCTAACCCTAACCCTAGCTCTAACCCTAACCCTAACCCTAACCCTAGCTGTAACCCTAACCCTAACCCTAACCCTAACCCTAACCCTAACCCTAACCCTAACCCTAGCTGTAACCCTAACCCTAACCCTAACCCTAACCCTAACCCTAGCTGTAAACCTAACCCTAACCCTAACCCTAACCCTAACCCTAACCCTAACCCTAACCCTAGCTGTAACCCTAACCCTAACCCTAACCCTAACCCTAACCCTAGCTGTAACCCTAACCCTAACCCTAACCCTAACCCTAGCTGTAACCCTAACCCTAACCCTAACCCTAACCCTAACTCTAACCCTAACCCTAGCTGTAACCCTAACCCTAACCCTAACCCTAACCCTAGCTGTAACCCTAACCCTAACCCTAACCCTAGCTGTAACCCTAACACTAACCCTAACCCTAACCCTAACCCTAGCTGTAACCCTAACCCTAACCCTAACCCTAACCCTAACCCTAACCCTAACCCTAACCCTAGCTGTAACCCTAACCCTAACCCTAACCCTAGCTGTAACCCTAACCCTAACCCTAACCCTAACCCTAACCCTAACCCTAACCCTAACCCTAACCCTAGCTCTAACCCTAACCCTAACCCTAACCCTAACCCTAACCCTAGCTGT
>JBAIAC010000355.1:500000-505000 GCA_037349315.1 Chelydra serpentina
AACCCTAACCCTAACCCTAACCCTAGCTGTAACCCTAACCCTAACCCTAACCCTAACCCTAACCCTAACCCTAGCTGAAACCCTAACCCTAACCCTAACCCTAACCCTAACCCTAGCTGTAACCCTAACCCTAACCCTAACCCTAACCCCAACCCTAGCTGTAACCCTAACCCTAACCCTAACCCTAACCCTAGCTCTAACCCTAACCCTAACCCTAACCCTAGCTGTAACCCTAACCCTAACCCTAACCCTAACCCTAACCCTAACCCTAACCCTAGCTGAAACCCTAACCCTAACCCTAACCCTAACCCTAACCCTAACCCTAACCCTAACCCTAACCCTAACCCTAGCTGTAACCCTAACCCTAACCCTAACCCTAACCCTAACCCTAACCCCAACCCTAGCTGTAACCCTAACCCTAACCCTAACCCTAACCCTAACCCTAACCCTAACCCTAACCCTAGCTCTAACCCTAACCCTAACCCTAACCCTAGCTGTAACCCTAACCCTAACCCTAACCCTAACCCTAACCCTAACCCTAGCTGTAACCCTAACCCTAACCCTAACCCTAACCCTAACCCTAACCCTAGCTGTAACCCTAACCCTAACCCTAACCCTAACCCTAACCCTAGCTGTAACCCTAACCCTAACCCTAACCCTAACCCTAACCCTAGCTGTAACCCTAACCCTAACCCTAACCCTAGCTGTAACCCTAACCCTAACCCTAACCCTAACCCTAACCCTAACGCTAACCCTAGCTGTAACCCTAACCCTAACCCTAACCCTAGCTGTAACCCTAACCCTAACCCTAACCCTAACCCTAACCCTAGCTGTAACCCTAACCCTAACCCTAACCCTAACCCTAGCTGTAACCCTAACCCTAACCCTAACCCTAACCCTAACCCTAACCCTAGCTGTAACCCTAACCCTAACCCTAACCCTAACCCTAACCCTAGCTCTAACCCTAACCCTAACCCTAACCCTAACCCTAACCCTAGCTGTAACCCTAACCCTAACCCTAACCCTAACCCTAACCCTAACCCTAGCTGTAACCCTAACCCTAACCGTAACCCTAACCCTAACCCTAACCCTAGCTGAAACCCTAACCCTAACCCTAACCCTAACCCTAACCCTAACCCTAGCTCTAACCCTAACCCTATCCCTAACCCTAGCTGTAACCCTAACCCTAACCCTAACCCTAACCCTAACCCTAACCCTAGCTGTAACCCTAACCCTAACCCTAACCCTAACCCTAACCCTAACCCTAACCCTAACCCTAGCTGTAACCCTAACCCTAACCCTAACCCTAGCTGTAACCCTAACCCTAACCCTAACCCTAGCTCTAACCCTAACCCTAACCCTAACCCTAACCCTAGCTGTAACCCTAACCCTAACCCTAACCCTAACCCTAACCCTAACCCTAGCTGTAACCCTAACCCTAACCCTAACCCTAACCCTAACCTTGGCTGTAACCCTAACCCTAACCCTAACCCTAACCCTAAACCCTAACCCTAACCCTAACCCTAGCTGTAACCCTAACCCTAACCCTAACCCTAACCCTAACCCTAACCCTAGCTGTAACCCTAACCCTAACCCTAACCCTAACCCTAACCCTAACCCTAGCTGTAACCCTAACCCTAACCCTAACCCTAACCCTAACCCTAGCTGTAACCCTAACCCTAACCCTAACCCTAACCCTAACCCTAGCTGTAACCCTAACCCTAACCCTAACCCTAGCTGTAACCCTAACCCTAACCCTAACCCTAACCCTAACCCTAACGCTAACCCTAGCTGTAACCCTAACCCTAACCCTAACCCTAGCTGTAACCCTAACCCTAACCCTAACCCTAACCCTAACCCTAGCTGTAACCCTAACCCTAACCCTAACCCTAACCCTAGCTGTAACCCTAACCCTAACCCTAACCCTAACCCTAACCCTAACCCTAGCTGTAACCCTAACCCTAACCCTAACCCTAACCCTAACCCTAGCTCTAACCCTAACCCTAACCCTAACCCTAACCCTAACCCTAGCTGTAACCCTAACCCTAACCCTAACCCTAACCCTAACCCTAGCTGTAACCCTAACCCTAACCGTAACCCTAACCCTAACCCTAACCCTAGCTGAAACCCTAACCCTAACCCTAACCCTAACCCTAACCCTAACCCTAGCTCTAACCCTAACCCTATCCCTAACCCTAGCTGTAACCCTAACCCTAACCCTAACCCTAACCCTAACCCTAGCTGTAACCCTAACCCTAACCCTAACCCTAACCCTAACCCTAACCCTAACCCTAACCCTAGCTGTAACCCTAACCCTAACCCTAACCCTAGCTGTAACCCTAACCCTAACCCTAACCCTAGCTCTAACCCTAACCCTAACCCTAACCCTAACCCTAGCTGTAACCCTAACCCTAACCCTAACCCTAACCCTAACCCTAACCCTAGCTGTAACCCTAACCCTAACCCTAACCCTAACCCTAACCCTAGCTGTAACCCTAACCCTAACCCTAACCCTAACCCTAAACCCTAACCCTAACCCTAACCCTAGCTGTAACCCTAACCCTAACCCTAACCCTAACCCTAACCCTAACCCTAGGTCTAACCCTAACCCTAACCCTAACCCTAACCCTAGCTGTAACCCTAACCCTAACCCTAACCCTAACCCTAACCCTAACCCTAGCTGTAACCCTAACCCTAACCCTAACCCTAACCCTAGCTGTAACCCTAACCCTAACCCTAACCCTAACCCTAGCTGTAACCCTAACCCTAACCCTAACCCTAACCCTAACCCTAGCTCTAACCCCAACCCTAACCCTAACCCTAGCTGTAACCCTAACCCTAACCCTAACCCTAACCCTAACCCTAACCCTAACCCTAGCTGTAACCCTAACCCTAACCCTAACCCTAACCCTAACCCTAGCTGTAACCCTAACCCTAACCCTAACCCTAACCCTAACCCTAGCTGTAACCCTAACCCTAACCCTAACCCTAACCCTAACCCTAACCCTAACCCTAGCTGTAACCCTAACCCTAACCCTAACCCTAACCCTAACCCTAGCTGTAACCCTAACCCTAACCCTAACCCTAACCCTAACCCTAACCCTAGCTGAAACCCTAACCCTAACCCTAACCCTAACCCTAACCCTAGCTCTAACCCTAACCCTAACCCTAACCCTAGCTGTAACCCTAACCCTAACCCTAACCCTAACCCCAACCCTAGCTGTAACCCTAACCCTAACCCTAACCCTAACCCTAACCCTAGCTCTAACCCTAACCCTAACCCTAACCCTAGCTGTAACCCTAACCCTAACCCTAACCCTAACCCTAACCCTAACCCTAACCCTAGCTGAAACCCTAACCCTAACCCTAACCCTAACCCTAACCCTAGCTGAAACCCTAACCCTAACCCTAACCCTAACCCTAACCCTAACCCTAACCCTAGCTCTAACCCTAACCCTAACCCTAGCTGTAACCCTAACCCTAACCCTAACCCTAACCCTAACCCTAACCCCAACCCTAGCTGTAACCCTAACCCTAACCCTAACCCTAACCCTAACCCTAACCCTAGCTGTAACCCTAACCCTAACCCTAACCCTAACCCTAACCCTAGCTGTAACCCTAACCCTAACCCTAACCCTAGCTGTAACCCTAACCCTAACCCTAACCCTAACCCTAACCCTAACCCTAGCTGTAACCCTAACCCTAACCCTAACCCTAGCTGTAACCCTAACCCTAACCCTAACCCTAACCCTAACCCTAACCCTAACCCTAGCTGTAACCCTAACCCTAACCCTAACCCTAACCCTAACCCTAGCTGTAACCCTAACCCTAACCCTAACCCTAACCCTAACCCTAGCTGTAACCCTAACCCTAACCCTAACCCTAACCCTAACCCTAGCTCTAACCCTAACCCTAACCCTAACCCTAACCCTAACCCTAGCTGTAACCCTAACCCTAACCCTAACCCTAACCCTAACCCTAACCCTAGCTGTAACCCTAACCCTAACCCTAACCCTAACCCTAACCCTAGCTGTAACCCTAACCCTAACCCTAGCTGTAACCCTAACCCTAACCCTAACCCTAACCCTAACCCTAACGCTAACCCTAGCTGTAACCCTAACCCTAACCCTAACCCTAGCTGTAACCCTAACCCTAACCCTAACCCTAACCCTAACCCTAGCTGTAACCCTAACCCTAACCCTAACCCTAACCCTAACCCTAGCTGTAACCCTAACCCTAACCCTAACCCTAACCCTAACCCTAACCCTAGCTGTAACCCTAACCCTAACCCTAACCCTAACCCTAACCCTAGCTCTAACCCTAACCCTAACCCTAACCCTAACCCTAACCCTAGCTGTAACCCTAACCCTAACCCTAACCCTAACCCTAACCCTAACCCTAGCTGTAACCCTAACCCTAACCGTAACCCTAACCCTAACCCTAACCCTAGCTGAAACCCTAACCCTAACCCTAACCCTAACCCTAACCCTAACCCTAGCTCTAACCCTAACCCTATCCCTAACCCTAGCTGTAACCCTAACCCTAACCCTAACCCTAACCCTAACCCTAACCCTAGCTGTAACCCTAACCCTAACCCTAACCCTAACCCTAACCCTAACCCTAACCCTAACCCTAGCTGTAACCCTAACCCTAACCCTAACCCTAGCTGTAACCCTAACCCTAACCCTAACCCTAGCTCTAACCCTAACCCTAACCCTAACCCTAACCCTAGCTGTAACCCTAACCCTAACCCTAACCCTAACCCTAACCCTAACCCTAGCTGTAACCCTAACCCTAACCCTAACCCTAACCCTAACCCTAGCTGTAACCCTAACCCTAACCCTAACCCTAACCCTAACCCTAACCCTAACCCTAGCTGTAACCCTAACCCTAACCCTAACCCTAACCCTAACCCTAACCCTAGCTCTAACCCTAACCCTAACCCTAACCCTAACCCTAGCTGTAACCCTAACCCTAACCCTAACCCTAACCCTAACCCT
>JBAIAC010000355.1:510000-512500 GCA_037349315.1 Chelydra serpentina
CCTAGCTCTAACCCTAACCCTAACCCTAACCCTAACCCTAGCTGTAACCCTAACCCTAACCCTAACCCTAACCCTAACCCTAGCTGTAACCCTAACCCTAACCCTAACCCTAACCCTAGCTGTAACCCTAACCCTAACCCTAACCCTAACCCTAGCTGTAACCCTAACCCTAACCCTAACCCTAACCCTAACCCTAGCTCTAACCCTAACCCTAACCCTAACCCTAACCCTAACCCTAGCTGTAACCCTAACCCTAACCCTAACCCTAACCCTAACCCTAGCTGTAACCCTAACCCTAACCCTAACCCTAACCCTAACCCTAACCCTAGCTGAAACCCTAACCCTAACCCTAACCCTAACCCTAACCCTAACCCTAGCTCTAACCCTAACCCTAACCCTAACCCTAGCTGTAACCCTAACCCTAACCCTAACCCTAACCCTAACCCTAACCCTAACCCTAGCTGAAACCCTAACCCTAACCCTAACCCTAACCCTAACCCTAACCCTAACCCTAACCCTAACCCTAGCTGTAACCCTAACCCTAACCCTAACCCTAACCCTAACCCTAACCCTAACCCTAGCTGTAACCCTAACCCTAACCCTAACCCTAACCCTAACCCTAACCCTAACCCTAACCCTAACCCTAGCTGTAACCCTAACCCTAACCCTAACCCTAACCCTAACCCTAACCCTAACCCTAACCCTAGCTGTAACCCTAACCCTAACCCTAACCCTAACCCTAGCTGTAACCCTAACCCTAACCCTAACCCTAACCCTAACTCTAACCCTAACCCTAGCTGTAATCCTAACCCTAACCCTAACCCTAACCCTAACCCTAGCTGTAACCCTAACCCTAACCCTAACCCTAGCTGTAACCCTAACCCTAACCCTAACCCTAACCCTAACCCTAACCCTAACCCTAACCCTAGCTGTAACCCTAACCCTAGCTGTAACTCTAACCCTAACCCTAACCCTAACCCTAACCTTAGCTGTAACCCTAAGCCTAACCCTAACCCTAGCTGTAACCCTAACCCTAACCCTAACCCTAACCCTAACCCTAGCTGTAACCCTAGCTGTAACCCTAACCCTAACCCTAACCCTAACCCTAACCCTAGCTGTAACCCTAACCCTAACCCTAACCCTAACCCTAACCCTAACCCTAACCCTAGCTGTAACCCTAACCCTAACCCTAACCCTAACCCTAACCCTAGCTGTAACCCTAACCCTAACCCTAACCCTAACCCTAACCCTAGCTGTAACCCTAACCCTAACCCTAACCCTAACCCTAACCCTAACCCTAGCTGAAACCCTAACCCTAACCCTAACCCTAACCCTAACCCTAGCTGTAACCCTAACCCTAACCCTAACCCTAACCCCAACCCTAGCTGTAACCCTAACCCTAACCCTAACCCTAACCCTAACCCTAGCTCTAACCCTAACCCTAACCCTAACCCTAGCTGTAACCCTAACCCTAACCCTAACCCTAACCCTAACCCTAACCCTAACCCTAGCTGAAACCCTAACCCTAACCCTAACCCTAACCCTAACCCTAACCCTAGCTGAAACCCTAACCCTAACCCTAACCCTAACCCTAACCCTAACCCTAACCCTAACCCTAACCCTAGCTCTAACCCTAACCCTAACCCTAGCTGTAACCCTAACCCTAACCCTAACCCTAACCCTAACCCTAACCCCAACCCTAGCTGTAACCCTAACCCTAACCCTAACCCTAACCCTAACCCTAACCCTAACCCTAACCCTAACCCTAACCCTAGCTCTATCCCTAACCCTAACCCTAACCCTAGCTGTAACCCTAACCCTAACCCTAACCCTAACCCTAACCCTAACCCTAGCTGTAACCCTAACCCTAACCCTAACCCTAACCCTAACCCTAACCCTAGCTGTAACCCTAACCCTAACCCTAACCCTAACCCTAACCCTAGCTGTAACCCTAACCCTAACCCTAACCCTAACCCTAACCCTAGCTGTAACCCTAACCCTAACCCTAACCCTAGCTGTAACCCTAACCCTAACCCTAACCCTAACCCTAACCCTAACCCTAACCCTAGCTGTAACCCTAACCCTAACCCTAACCCTAGCTGTAACCCTCACCCTAACCCTAACCCTAACCCTAACCCTAACCCTAGCTGTAACCCTAACCCTAACCCTAACCCTAACCCTAACCCTAGCTGTAACCCTAACCCTAACCCTAACCCTAACCCTAACCCTAACCCTAGCTGTAACCCTAACCCTAACCCTAACCCTAACCCTAACCCTAGCTCTAACCCTAACCCTAACCCTAACCCTAACCCTAACCCTAGCTGTAACCCTAACCCTAACCCTAACCCTAACCCTAACCCTAACCCTAGCTGTAACCCTAACCCTAACCGTAACCCTAACCCTAACCCTAACCCTAGCTGAAACCCTAACCCTAACCCTAACCCTAACCCTAACCCTAACCCTAGCTCTAACCCTACCCCTATCCCTAACCCTAGCTGTA
>JBAIAC010000355.1:522500-537500 GCA_037349315.1 Chelydra serpentina
CTAGCTCTAACCCTAACCCTAACCCTAACCCTAACCCTAACCCTAGCTGTAACCCTAACCCTAACGCTAACCCTAACCCTAACCCTAACCCTAACCCTAGCTGTAACCCTAACCCTAACCCTAACCCTAACCCTAACCCTATCCCTAGCTGTAACCCTAACCCTAACCCTAACCCTAGCTGTAACCCTAACCCTAACCCTAAGAACCTAACCCCTAACCCTAGCTGTAACCCTAACCCTAACCCTAACCCTAACCCTAGCTGTAACCCTAACCCTAACCCTAACCCTAACCCTAACTCTAACCCTAACCCTAGCTGTAACCCTAACCCTAACCCTAACCCTAACCCTAACCCTAGCTGTAACCCTAACCCTAACCCTAACCCTAGCTGTAACCCTAACCCTAACCCTAACCCTAACCCTAACCCTAACCCTAACCCTAGCTGTAACCCTAACCCTAACCCTAGCTGTAACTCTAACCCTAACCCTAACCCTAACCCTAACCCTAACCCTAACCCTAACCCTAACCCTAACCCTAGCTGTAACCCTAACCCTAACCCTAACCCTAACCCTAACCCTAGCTCTAACCCTAACCCTAACCCTAACCCTAACCCTAACCCTAGCTGTAACCCTAACCCTAACGCTAACCCTAACCCTAACCCTAACCCTAACCCTAACCCTAGCTGTAACCCTAACCCTAACCCTAACCCTAACCCTAACCCTAGCTGTAACCCTAACCCTAACCCTAACCCTAACCCTAACCCTAACCCTAACCCTAGCTGTAACCCTAACCCTAACCCTAACCCTAACCCTAGCTCTAACCCTAACCCTAACCCTAACCCTAACCCTAACCCTAGCTGTAACCCTAACCCTAACCCTAACCCTAACCCTAACCCTAACCCTAACACTAGCTGTAACCCTAACCCTAACCCTAACCCTAACCCTAGCTGTAACCCTAACCCTAACCCTAACCCTAACCCTAGCTGTAACCCTAACCCTAACCCTAACCCTAACCCTAACCCTAACCCTAGCTGTAACCCTAACCCTAACCCTAACCCTAACCCTAACCCTAGCTGTAACCCTAACCCTAACCCTAACCCTAACCCTAGCTGAAACCCTAACCCTAACCCTAACCCTAACCCTAACCCTAACCCTAACCCTAGCTCTAACCCTAACCCTAACCCTAACCCTAGCTGTAACCCTAACCCTAACCCTAACCCTAACCCTAACCCTAACCCTAACCCTAGCTGTAACCCTAACCCTAACCCTTACCCTAACCCTAACCCTAGTTGTAAACCTAACCCTAACCCTAACCCTAACCCTAACCCTAACCCTAACCCTAGCTGTAACCCTAACCCTAACCCTAACCCTAACCCTAACCCTAACCCTAGCTGTAACCCTAACCCTAACCCTAACCCTAACCCTAGCTGTAACCCTAACCCTAACCCTAACCCTAACCCTAACTCTAACCCTAACCCTAGCTGTAACCCTAACCCTAACCCTAACCCTAACCCTAACCCTAGCTGTAACCCTAACCCTAACCCTAACCCTAGCTGTAACCCTAACACTAACCCTAACCCTAACCCTAACCCTAGCTGTAACCCTAACCCTAACCCTAACCCTAACCCTAACCCTAACCCTAACCTTAGCTGTAACCCTAACCCTAACCCTAACCCTAGCTGTAACCCTAACCCTAACCCAAACCCTAACCCTAACCCTAACCCTAACCCTAACCCTAGCTCTAACCCTAACCCTAACCCTAACCCTAACCCTAGCTGTAACCCTAACCCTAACCCTAACCCTAACCCTTACCCTAGCTGTAACCCTAACCCTAACCCTAACCCTAACCCTAACCCTAGCTGAAACCCTAACCCTAACCCTAACCCTAACCCTAACCCTAACCCTAACCCTAGCTCTAACCCTAACCCTTACCCTAACCCTAGCTGTAACCCTAACCCTAACCCTAACCCTAACCCTAACCCTAGCTGTAACCCTAACCCTAACCCTAACCCTAACCCTAACCCTAACCCTAACCCTAACCCTAACCCTAACCCTAGCTGTAACCCTAACCCTAACCCTAACCCTAACCCTAACCCTAGCTGTAACCCTAACCCTAACCCTAACCCTAGCTCTAACCCTAACCCTAACCCTAACCCTAACCCTAGCTGTAACCCTAACCCTAACCCTAACCCTAACCCTAACCCTAACCCTAGCTGTAACCCTAACCCTAACCCTAACCCTAGCTGTAACCCTAACCCTAACCCTAACCCTAACCCTAGCTGTAACCCTAACCCTAACCCTAACCCTAACCCTAACCCTAACCCTAGCTCTAACCCTAACCCTAACCCTAACCCTAACCCTAGCTGTAACCCTAACCCTAACCCTAACCCTAACCCTAACCCTAACCCTAGCTGTAACCCTAACCCTAACCCTAACCCTAACCCTAGCTGTAACCCTAACCCTAACCCTAACCCTAACCCTAGCTGTAACCCTAACCCTAACCCTAACCCTAACCCTAGCTCTAACCCTAACCCTAACCCTAACCCTAACCCTAACCCTAGCTGTAACCCTAACCCTAACCCTAACCCTAACCCTAACCCTAACCCTAGCTGTAACCCTAACCCTAACCCTAACCCTAACCCTAACCCTAGCTGAAACCCTAACCCTAACCCTAACCCTAACCCTAACCCTAACCCTAGCTCTAACCCTAACCCTAACCCTAACCCTAGCTGTAACCCTAACCCTAACCCTAACCCTAACCCTAACCCTAACCCTAGCTGTAACCCTAACCCTAACCCTAACCCTAACCCTAACCCTAGCTGTAACCCTAACCCTAACCCTAACCCTAACCCTAACCCTATCCCTAGCTGTAACCCTAACCCTAACACTAACCCTAACCCTAACCCTAACCCTAACCCTAGCTGTAACCCTAACCCTAACCCTAAACCTAACCCTAACCCTAGCTGTAACCCTAACCCTAACCCTAACCCTAACCCTAGCTGTAACCCTAACCCTAACCCTAACCCTAACCCTAACTCTAACCCTAACCCTAGCTGTAACCCTAACCCTAACCCTAACCCTAACCCTAACCCTAGCTGTAACCCTAACCCTAACCCTAACCCTAGCTGTAACCCTAACCCTAACCCTAACCCTAACCCTAACCCTAGCTGTAACCCTAACCCTAACCCTAGCTGTAACTCTAACCCTAACCCTAACCCTAACCCTAACCCTAACCCTAACCCTAACCCTAGCTGTAACCCTAACCCTAACCCTAACCCTAACCCTAACCCTAGCTGTAACCCTAACCCTAACCCTAACCCTAGCTGTAACCCTAACCCTAACCCTAACCCTAACCCTAACCCTAGCTGTAACCCTAACCCTAACCCTAACCCTAGCTGTAACCCTAACCCTAACCCTAACCCTAACCCTAACCCTAACCCTAACCCTAACCCTAGCTGTAACCCTAACCCTAACCCTAACCCTAACCCTAACCCTAACCCTAGCTCTAACCCTAACCCTAACCCTAACCCTAACCCTAACCCTAACCCTAACCCTAACCCTAACCCTAGCTGTAACCCTAACCCTAACCCTAACCCTAACCCTAGCTGTAACCCTAACCCTAACCCTAACCCTAACCCTAACTCTAACCCTAACCCTAGCTGTAACCCTAACCCTAACCCTAACCCTAACCCTAACCCTAGCTGTAACCCTAACCCTAACCCTAACCCTAGCTGTAACCCTAACACTAACCCTAACCCTAACCCTAACCCTAGCTGTAACCCTAACCCTAACCCTAACCCTAACCCTAACCCTAACCCTAACCCTAACCCTAGCTGTAACCCTAACCCTAACCCTAACCCTAACCCTAGCTGTAACCCTAACCCTAACCCTAACCCTAACCCTAACCCTAACCCTAACCCTAACCCTAGCTCTAACCCTAACCCTAACCCTAACCCTAGCTGTAACCCTAACCCTAACCCTAACCCTTACCCTAGCTGTAACCCTAACCCTAACCCTAACCCTAACCCTAACCCTAACCCTAACCCTAGCTGAAACCCTAACCCTAACCCTAACCCTAACCCTAACCCTAACCCTAACCCTAGCTCTAACCCTAACCCTTACCCTAACCCTAGCTGTAACCCTAACCCTAACCCTAACCCTAACCCTAACCCTAACCCTAGCTGTAACCCTAACCCTAACCCTAACCCTAACCCTAACCCTAACCCTAACCCTAGCTGTAACCCTAACCCTAACCCTAACCCTAACCCTAACCCTAGCTGTAACCCTAACCCTAACCCTAACCCTAGCTCTAACCCTAACCCTAACCCTAACCCTAACCCTAGCTGTAACCCTAACCCTAACCCTAACCCTAACCCTAACCCTAGCTCTAACCCTAACCCTAACCCTAACCCTAACCCTAGCTGTAACCCTAACCCTAACCCTAACCCTAACCCTAACCCTAACCCTAGCTGTAACCCTAACCCTAACCCTAACCCTAGCTGTAACCCTAACCCTAACCCTAACCCTAGCTGTAACCCTAACCCTAACCCTAACCCTAACCCTAACCCTAACCCTAACCCTAGCTGTAACCCTAACCCTAACCCTAACCCTAACCCTAACCCTAACCCTAGCTCTAACCCTAACCCTAACCCTAACCCTAACCCTAGCTGTAACCCTAACCCTAACCCTAACCCTAACCCTAACCCTAACCCTAGCTGTAACCCTAACCCTAACCCTAACCCTAACCCTAGCTGTAACCCTAACCCTAACCCTAACCCTAACCCTAGCTGTAACCCTAACCCTAACCCTAACCCTAACCCTAGCTCTAACTCTAACCCTAACCCTAACCCTAACCCTAACCCTAGCTGTAACCCTAACCCTAACCCTAACCCTAACCCTAACCCTAACCCTAGCTGTAACCCTAACCCTAACCCTAACCCTAACCCTAACCCTAACCCTAGCTGAAACCCTAACCCTAACCCTAACCCTAACCCTAACCCTAACCCTAACCCTAACCCTAACCCTAGCTGTAACCCTAACCCTAACCCTAACCCTAACCCTAACCCTAACCCTAACCCTAACCCTAACCCTAGCTGTAACCCTAACCCTAACCCTAACCCTAACCCTAACCCTAACCCTAGCTGTAACCCTAACCCTAACCCTAACCCTAACCCTAGCTGTAACCCTAACCCTAACCCTAACCCTAACCCTAACTCTAACCCTAACCCTAGCTGTAACCCTAACCCTAACCCTAACCCTAACCCTAACCCTAGCTGTAACCCTAACCCTAACCCTAACCCTAGCTGTAACCCTAACCCTAACCCTAACCCTAACCCTAACCCTAGCTGTAACCCTAACCCTAACCCTAGCTGTAACTCTAACCCTAACCCTAACCCTAACCCTAACCCTAACCCTAACCCTAGCTGTAACCCTAACCCTAACCCTAACCCTAACCCTAACCCTAGCTGTAACCCTCACCCTAACCCTAACCCTAGCTGTAACCCTAACCCTAACCCTAACCCTAACCCTAGCTGTAACCCTAACCCTAACCCTAACCCTAGCTGTAACCCTAACCCTAACCCTAACCCTAACCCTAACCCTAACCCTAACCCTAGCTGTAACCCTAACCCTAACCCTAACCCTAACCCTAACCCTAACCCTAGCTCTAACCCTAACCCTAACCCTAACCCTAACCCTAACCCTAGCTGTAACCCTAACCCTAACCCTAACCCTAACCCTAACCCTAACCCTAACCCTAGCTGTAACCCTAACCCTAACCCTAACCCTAACCCTAACCCTAGCTGAAACCCTAACCCTAACCCTAACCCTAACCCTAACCCTAGCTCTAACCCTAACCCTAACCCTAACCCTAGCTGTAACCCTAACCCTAACCCTAACCCTAACCCTAATCCTAACCCTAGCTGTAACCCTAACCCTAACCCTAACCCTAACCCTAACCCTAACCCTAACCCTAGCTGTAACCCTAACCCTAACCCTAACCCTAACCCTAGCTGTAACCCTAACCCTAACCCTAACCCTAGCTCTAACCCTAACCCTAACCCTAACCCTAACCCTAACCCTAGCTGTAACCCTAACCCTTACCCTAACCCTAACCCTAACCCTAACCCTAACCCTAACCCTAGCTGTAACCCTAACCCTAACCCTAACCCTAACCCTAACCCTAGCTGTAACCCTAACCCTAACCCTAACCCTAACCCTAACCCTAACCCTAGCTGTAACCCTAACCCTAACCCTAACCCTAACCCTAGCTCTAACCCTAACCCTAACCCTAACCCTAGCTGTAACCCTAACCCTAACCCTAACCCTAACCCTAACCCTAACCCTAGCTGTAACCCTAACCCTAACCCTAACCCTAACCCTAGCTGTAACCCTAACCCTAACCCTAACCCTAACCCTAACCCTAGCTGTAACCCTAACCCTAACCCTAACCCTAACCCTAACCCTAGCTGTAACCCTAACCCTAGCCCTAACCCTAACCCTAACTCTAACCCTAACCCTAGCTGTAATCCTAACCCTAACCCTAACCCTAACCCTAACCCTAGCTGTAACCCTAACCCTAACCCTAACCCTAACCCTAACCCTAACCCTAGCTGTAACCCTAACCCTAACCCTAGCTGTAACTCTAACCCTAACCCTAACCCTAACCCTAACCTTAGCTGTAACCCTAACCCTAACACTAACCCTAACCCTAACCCTAACCCTAACCCTAGCTGTAACCCTAACCCTAACCCTAACCCTAACCCTAACCCTAGCTGTAACCCTAACCCTAACCCTAACCCTAACCCTAACCCTAACCCTAGCTGTAACCCTAACCCTAACCCTAACCCTAACCCTAACCCTAGCTGTAACCCTAACCCTAACCCTAACCCTAACCCTAGCTGTAACCCTAACCCTAACCCTAACCCTAACCCTAACCCTAACCCTAGCTGAAACCCTAACCCTAACCCTAACCCTAACCCTAACCCTAACCCTCACCCTAGCTCTAACCCTAACCCTAACCCTAACCCTAGCTGTAACCCTAACCCTAACCGTAACCCTAACCCTAACCCTAACCCCAACCCTAGCTGTAACCCTAACCCTAACCCTAACCCTAACCCTAACCCTAACCCTAGCTCTAACCCTAACCCTAACCCTAACCCTAGCTGTAACCCTAACCCTAACCCTAACCCTAACCCTAACCCTAACCCTAGCTGTAACCCTAACCCTAACCCTAACCCTAAACCTAACCCTAACCCTAGCTGTAACCCTAACCCTAACCCTAACCCTAACCCTAACCCTAGCTGTAACCCTAACCCTAACCCTAACCCTAACCCTAACCCTAACCCTAACCCTATCCCTAGCTGTAACCCTAACCCTAACCCTAACCCTAACCCTAACCCTAACCCTAACCCTAGCTGTAACCCTAACCCTAACCCTAAACCTAACCCTAACCCTAGCTGTAACCCTAACCCTAACCCTAACCCTAACCCTAGCTGTAACCCTAACCCTAACCCTAACCCTAACCCTAACTCTAACCCTAACCCTAGCTGTAACCCTAACCCTAACCCTAACCCTAACCCTAACCCTAGCTGTAACCCTAACCCTAACCCTAACCCTAGCTGTAACCCTAACCCTAACCCTAACCCTAACCCTAACCCTAGCTGTAACCCTAACCCTAACCCTAGCTGTAACTCTAACCCTAACCCTAACCCTAACCCTAACCCTAACCCTAACCCTAACCCTAGCTGTAACCCTAACCCTAACCCTAACCCTAACCCTAACCCTAGCTGTAACCCTAACCCTAACCCTAACCCTAGCTGTAACCCTAACCCTAACCCTAACCCTAGCTGTAACCCTAACCCTAACCCTAACCCTAGCTGTAACCCTAACCCTAACCCTAACCCTAACCCTAACCCTAACCCTAACCCTAGCTGTAACCCTAACCCTAACCCTAACCCTAACCCTAACCCTAGCTCTAACCCTAACCCTAACCCTAACCCTAACCCGAACCCTAGCTGTAACCCTAACCCTAACCCTAACCCTAACCCTAACCCTAACCCTAGCTGTAACCCTAACTCTAACCCTAACCCTAACCCTAACCCTAACCCTAGCTGAAACCCTAACCCTAACCCTAACCCTAACCCTAGCTCTAACCCTAACCCTAACCCTAACCCTAGCTGTAACCCTAACCCTAACCCTAACCCTAACCCTAGCTGTAACCCTAACCCTAACCCTAACCCTAACCCTAACCCTAACCCTAACCCTAACCCTAGCTGTAACCCTAACCCTAACCCTAACCCTAACCCTAGCTGTAACCCTAACCCTAACCCTAACCCTAGCTCTAACCCTAACCCTAACCCTAACCCTAACCCTAACCCTAGCTGTAACCCTAACCCTAACCCTAACCCTAACCCTAACCCTAACCCTAACCCTAACCCTAGCTGTAACCCTAACCCTAACCCTAACCCTAGCTGTAACCCTAACCCTAACCCTAACCCTAACCCTAGCTGTAACCCTAACCCTAACCCTTACCCTAACCCTAGCTCTAACCCTAACCCTAACCCTAACCCTAACCCTAACCCTAGCTGTAACCCTAACCCTAACCCTAACCCTAACCCTAACCCTAACCCTAGCTGTAACCCTAACCCTAACCCTAACCCTAACCCTAGCTGTAACCCTAACCCTAACCCTAACCCTAACCCTAGCTGTAACCCTAACCCTAACCCTAACCCTAACCCTAACCCTAACCCTAACCCTAACCCTAACCCTAACCCTAGCTGTAACCCTAACCCTAACCCTAACCCTAACCCTAACCCTAGCTGTAACCCTAACCCTAACCCTAACCCTAACCCTAACCCTAACCCTAACCCTAACCCTAACCCTAACCCTAACCCTAACCCTAGCTGTAACCCTAACCCTAACCCTAACCCTAACCCTAGCTGTAAACCTAACCCTAACCCTAACCCTAACCCTAACCCTAACCCTAACCCTAACCCTAACCCTAACCCTAGCTGTAACCCTAACCCTAACCCTAACCCTAACCCTAACCCTAGCTGTAAACCTAACCCTAACCCTAACCCTAACCCTAACCCTAACCCTAACCCTAGCTGTAACCCTAACCCTAACCCTAACCCTAACCCTAACCCTAGCTGTAACCCTAACCCTAACCCTAACCCTAACCCTAGCTGTAACCCTAACCCTAACCCTAACCCTAACCCTAGCTGTAACCCTAACCCTAACCCTAACCCTAACCCTAGCTCTAACCCTAACCCTAACCCTAACCCTAACCCTAACCCTAGCTGTAACCCTAACCCTAACCCTAACCCTAACCCTAACCCTAACCCTAGCTGAAACCCTAACCCTAACCCTAACCCTAACCCTAACCCTAACCCTAGCTGAAACCCTAACCCTAACCCTAACCCTAACCCTAACCCTAACCCTAGCTCTAACCCTAACCCTAACCCTAACCCTAGCTGTAACCCTAACCCTAACCCTAACCCTAACCCTAACCCTAACCCTAACCCTAGCTGTAACCCTAACCCTAACACTAACCCTAACCCTAACCCTAACCCTAGCTGTAACCCTAACCCTAACCCTAACCCTAACCCTAACCCTATCCCTAGCTGTAACCCTAACCCTAACCCTAACCCTAACCCTAACCCTAACCCTAACACTAGCTGTAACCCTAACCCTAACCCTAAATCTAACCCTAACCCTAGCTGTAACCCTAACCCTAACCCTAACCCTAACCCTAGCTGTAACCCTAACCCTAACCCTAACCCTAACCCTAACTCTAACCCTAACCCTAGCTGTAACCCTAACCCTAACCCTAACCCTAACCCTAACCCTAGCTGTAACCCTAACCCTAACCCTAACCCTAGCTGTAACCCTAACCCTAACCCTAACCCTAACCCTAACCCTAGCTGTAACCCTAACCCTAACCCTAGCTGTAACTCTAACCCTAACCCTAACCCTAACCCTAACCCTAACCCTAACCCTAACCCTAGCTGTAACCCTAACCCTAACCCTAACCCTAACCCTAGCTGTAACCCTAACCCTAACCCTAACCCTAGCTGTAACCCTAACCCTAACCCTAACCCTAACCCTAGCTGTAACCCTAACCCTAACCCTAACCCTAGCTGTAACCCTAACCCTAACCCTAACCCTAACCCTAACCCTAACCCTAACCCTAGCTGTAACCCTAACCCTAACCCTAACCCTAACCCTAACCCTAGCTCTAACCCTAACCCTAACCCTAACCCTAACCCTAACCCTAGCTGTAACCCTAACCCTAACCCTAACCCTAACCCTAACCCTAACCCTAACCCTAGCTGTAACCCTAACCCTAACCCTAACCCTAACCCTAACCCTAGCTGAAACCCTAACCCTAACCCTAACCCTAACCCTAACCCTAGCTCTAACCCTAACCCTAACCCTAACCCTAGCTGTAACCCTAACCCTAACCCTAACCCTAACCCTAATCCTAACCCTAGCTGTAACCCTAACCCTAACCCTAACCCTAACCCTAACCCTAACCCTAGCTGTAACCCTAACCCTAACCCTAACCCTAACCCTAGCTGTAACCCTAACCCTAACCCTAACCCTAGCTCTAACCCTAACCATAACCCTAACCCTAACCCTAACCCTAGCTGTAACCCTAACCCTAACCCTAACCCTAACCCTAACCCTAACCCTAACCCTAACCCTAGCTGTAACCCTAACCCTAACCCTAACCCTAACCCTAACCCTAACCCTAACCCTAACCCTAGCTGTAACCCTAACCCTAACCCTAACCCTAACCCTAGCTCTAACCCTAACCCTAACCCTAACCCTAGCTGTAACCCTAACCCTAACCCTAACCCTAACCCTAACCCTAACCCTAGCTGTAACCCTAACCCTAACCCTAACCCTAACCCTAGCTGTAACCTTAACCCTAACCCTAACCCTAACCCTAACCCTAGCTGTAACCCTAACCCTAACCCTAACCCTAACCCTAACCCTAGCTGTAACCCTAACCCTAGCCCTAACCCTAACCCTAACTCTAACCCTAACCCTAGCTGTAATCCTAACCCTAACCCTAACCCTAACCCTAACCCTAGCTGTAACCCTAACCCTAACCCTAACCCTAGCTGTAACCCTAACCCTAACCCTAACCCTAACCCTAACCCTAACCCTAGCTGTAACCCTAACCCTAACCCTAGCTGTAACTCTAACCCTAACCCTAACCCTAACCCTAACCTTAGCTGTAACCCTAACCCTAACACTAACCCTAACCCTAACCCTAACCCTAACCCTAACCCTAGCTGTAACCCTAACCCTAACCCTAACCCTAACCCTAACCCTAGCTGTAACCCTAACCCTAACCCTAACCCTAACCCTAACCCTAACCCTAGCTGTAACCCTAACCCTAACCCTAACCCTAACCCTAGCTGTAACCCTAACCCTAACCCTAACCCTAACCCTAGCTGTAACCCTAACCCTAACCCTAACCCTAACCCTAACACTAACCCTAGCTGAAACCCTAACCCTAACCCTAACCCTAACCCTAACCCTAACCCTAACCCTAGCTCTAACCCTAACCCTAACCCTAACCCTAGCTGTAACCCTAACCCTAACCCTAACCCTAACCCTAACCCTAACCCCAACCCTAGCTGTAACCCTAACCCTAACCCTAACCCTAACCCTAACCCTAACCCTAACCCTAACCCTAGCTCTAACCCTAACCCTAACCCTAACCCTAGCTGTAACCCTAACCCTAACCCTAACCCTAACCCTAACCCTAGCTGTAACCCTAACCCTAACCCTAACCCTAACCCTAACCCTAACCCTAGCTGTAACCCTAACCCTAACCCTAACCCTAACCCTAACCCTAGCTGTAACCCTAACCCTAACCCTAACCCTAACCCTAACCCTAACCCTATCCCTAGCTGTAACCCTAACCCTAACCCTAACCCTAACCCTAACCCTAACCCTAACCCTAGCTGTAACCCTAACCCTAACCCTAAACCTAACCCTAACCCTAGCTGTAACCCTAACCCTAACCCTAACCCTAACCCTAGCTGTAACCCTAACCCTAACCCTAACCCTAACCCTAACTCTAACCCTAACCCTAGCTGTAACCCTAACCCTAACCCTAACCCTAACCCTAACCCTAGCTGTAACCCTAACCCTAACCCTAACCCTAGCTGTAACCCTAACCCTAACCCTAACCCTAACCCTAACCCTAGCTGTAACCCTAACCCTAACCCTAGCTGTAACTCTAACCCTAACCCTAACCCTAACCCTAACCCTAACCCTAACCCTAACCCTAGCTGTAACCCTAACCCTAACCCTAACCCTAACCCTAGCTGTAACCCTAACCCTAACCCTAACCCTAGCTGTAACCCTAACCCTAACCCTAACCATAACCCTAACCCTAGCTGTAACCCTAACCCTAACCCTAACCCTAACCCTAACCCTAACCCTAACCCTAACCCTAACCCTAACCCTAACCCTAACCCTAGCTCTAACCCTAACCCTAACCCTAACCCTAACCCTAACCCTAGCTGTAACCCTAACCCTAACCCTAACCCTAACCCTAACCCTAACCCTAGCTGTAACCCTAACCCTAACCCTAACCCTAACCCTAACCCTAGCTGAAACCCTAACCCTAACCCTAATCCTAACCCTAGCTCTAACCCTAACCCTAACCCTAACCCTAGCTGTAACCCTAACCCTAACCCTAACCCTAACCCTAACCCTAGCTGTAACCCTAACCCTAACCCTAACCCTAACCCTAACCCTAACCCTAACCCTAGCTGTAACCCTAACCCTAACCCTAACCCTAACCCTAGCTGTAACCCTAACCCTAACCCTAACCCTAGCTCTAACCCTAACCCTAACCCTAACCCTAACCCTAACCCTAGCTGTAACCCTAACCCTAACCCTAACCCTAACCCTAACCCTAACCCTAACCCTAGCTGTAACCCTAACCCTAACCCTAACCCTAGCTGTAACCCTAACCCTAACCCTAACCCTAACCCTAACCCTAACCCTAGCTGTAACCCTAACCCTAACCCTAACCCTAACCCTAGCTCTAACCCTAACCCTAACCCTAACCCTAACCCTAACCCTAGCTGTAACCCTAACCCTAACCCTAACCCTAACCCTAACCCTAACCCTAGCTGTAACCCTAACCCTAACCCTAACCCTAACCCTAGCTGTAACCCTAACCCTAACCCTAACCCTAACCCTAGCTGTAACCCTAACCCTAACCCTAACCCTAACCCTAACCCTAACCCTAACCCTAACCCTAACCCTAGCTGTAACCCTAACCCTAACCCTAACCCTAACCCTAACCCTAGCTGTAACCCTAACCCTAACCCTAACCCTAACCCTAACCCTAACCCTAACCCTAACCCTAACCCTAACCCTAGCTGTAACCCTAACCCTAACCCTAACCCTAACCCTAACCCTAACCCTAACCCTAACCCTAGCTGTAACCCTAACCCTAACCCTAACCCTAACCCTAGCTGTAAACCTAACCCTAACCCTAACCCTAACCCTAACCCTAACCCTAACCCTAACCCTAGCTGTAACCCTAACCCTAACCCTAACCCTAACCCTAACCCTAGCTGTAAACCTAACCCTAACCCTAACCCTAACCCTAACCCTAACCCTAACCCTAACCCTAGCTGTAACCCTAACCCTAACCCTAACCCTAACCCTAACCCTAGCTGTAACCCTAACCCTAACCCTAACCCTAACCCTAGCTGTAACCCTAACCCTAACCCTAACCCTAACCCTAACTCTAACCCTAACCCTAGCTGTAACCCTAACCCTAACCCTAACCCTAACCCTAACCCTAGCTGTAACACTAACCCTAACCCTAACCCTAGCTGTAACCCTAACCCTAACCCTAACCCTAACCCTAACCCTAACCCTAACCCTAGCTGTAACCCTAACCCTAACCCTAACCCTAGCTGTAACTCTAACCCTAACCCTAACCCTAACCCTAACCTTAGCTGTAACCCTAACCCTAACCCTAACCCTAACCCTAACCCTAACCCTAACCCTAACCCTAGGTGTAACCCTAACCCTAACCCTAACCCTAACCCTAGCTGTAACCCTAACCCTAACCCTAACCCTAACCCTAACCCTAACCCTAGCTGTAACCCTAACCCTAACCCTAACCCTAACCCTAACCCTAACCCTAGCTGTAACCCTAACCCTAACCCTAACCCTAACCCTAACCCTAGCTGTAACCCTAACCCTAACCCTAACCCTAACCCTAACCCTAACCCTAGCTGAAACCCTAACCCTAACCCTAACCCTAACCCTAACCCTAACCCTAACCCTAGCTCTAACCCTAACCCTAACCCTAACCCTAGCTGTAACCCTAACCCTAACCCTAACCCTAACCCCAACCCTAGCTGTAACCCTAACCCTAACCCTAACCCTAACCCTAACCCTAACCCTAACCCTAACCCTAGCTCTAACCCTAACCCTAACCCTAACCCTAGCTGTAACCCTAACCCTAACCCTAACCCTAACCCTAACCCTAACCCTAACCCTAGCTGTAACCCTAACCCTAACCCTAACCCTAACCCTAACCCTAACCCTAACCCTAACCCTAGCTGTAACCCTAACACTAACCCTAACCCTAACCCTAGCTGTAACCCTAACCCTAACCCTAACCCTAACCCTAACCCTAACCCTAGCTGTAACCCTAACCCTAACCCTAACCCTAACCCTAACCCTAACCCTAACCCTAACCCTAGCTGTAACCCTAACCCTAACCCTAAACTTAACCCTAACCCTAACCCTAATCCTAGCTGTAACCATAACCCAAACCCTAACCCTAGCTGTAACCCTAACCCTAACCCTAACCCTAACCCTAGCTGTAACCCTAACCCGAACCCTAACCCTAACCCTAACCCTAGCTGTAACCCTAACCCTAACCCTAACCCTAACCCTAACCCTAACCCTAACCCTAGCTGTAACCCTAACCCTAACCCTAACCCTA
>JBAIAC010000355.1:545000-547500 GCA_037349315.1 Chelydra serpentina
CCCTAACCCTAACCCTAACCCTAGCTGTAACCCTAACCCTAACCCTAACCCTAACCCTAACCCTAACCCTAACCCTAGCTGTAACCCTAACCCTAACCCTAACCCTAACCCTAACCCTAACCCTAGCTGTAACCCTAACCCTAACCCTAACCCTAACCCTAACCCTAACCCTAGCTGTAACCCTAACCCTAACCCTAACCCTAACCCTAACCCTAACCCTAGCTGTAACCCTAAACCTAACCCTAACCCTAACCCTAACCCTAACCCTAACCCTAACCCTAACCCTAATCCTAGCTGTAACCCTAACCCTAACCCTAACCCTAGCTGTAACCCTAACCCTAACCCTAACCCTAACCCTAACCCTAACCCTAGCTGTAACCCTAACCCTAACCCTAACCCTAACCCTAGCTGTAACCCTAACCCTAACCCTAACCCTAACCCTAACCCTAACCCTAACCCTAACCCTAGCTGTAACCCTAACCCTAACCCTAACCCTAACCCTAACCCTAACCCTAGCTCTAACCCTAACCCTAACCCTAACCCTAACCCTAACCCTAGCTGTAACCCTAACCCTAACCCTAACCCTAACCCTAACCCTAACCCTAACCCTGGCTGTAACCCTAACCCTAACCCTAACCCTAACCCTAACCCTAGCTGAAACCCTAACCCTAACCCTAACCCTAACCCTAACCCTAACCCTAGCTCTAACCCTAACCCTAACCCTAATCCTAGCTGTAACCCTAACCCTAACCCTAACCCTAACCCTAACCCTAACCCTAACCCTAACCCTAACCCTAGCTGTAACCCTAACCCTAACCCTAACCCTAACCCTAACCCTAGCTGTAACCCTAACCCTAACCCTAACCCTAACCCTAACCCTAACCCTAACCCTAGCTGTAACCCTAACCCTAACCCTAACCCTAACCCTAACCCTAGCTGTAACCCTAACCCTAACCCTAACCCTAACCCTAACCCTAACCCTAACCCTAGCTGTAACCCTAACCCTAACCCTAACCCTAACTCTAACCCTAACCCTAGCTGTAACCCTAACCCTAACCCTAACCCTAACCCTAACCCTAGCTGTAACCCTAACCCTAACCCTAACCCTAGCTGTAACCCTAACCCTAACCCTAACCCTAACCCTAACCCTAACCCTAGCTGTAACCCTAACCCTAACCCTAGCTGTAACTCTAACCCTAACCCTAACCCTAACCCTAACCTTAGCTGTAACCCTAACCCTAACCCTAACCCTAACCCTAACCCTAACCCTAACCCTAGCTGTAACCCTAACCCTAACCCTAACCCTAACCCTAGCTGTAACCCTAACCCTAACCCTAACCCTAACCCTAACCCTAACCCTAGCTGTAACCCTAACCCTAACCCTAACCCTAACCCTAACCCTAGCTGTAACCCTAACCCTAACCCTAACCCTAGCTGTAACCCTAACCCTAACCCTAACCCTAACCCTAACCCTAACCCTAACCCTAACCCTAACCCTAGCTGTAACCCTAACCCTAACCCTAACCCTAACCCTAACCCTAACCCTAGCTGTAACCCTAACCCTAACCCTAACCCTAACCCTAACCCTAACTCTAGCTGTAACCCTAACCCTAACCCTAACCCTAACCCTAACCCTAACCCTAGCTGTAACCCTAAACCTAACCCTAACCCTAACCCTAACCCTAACCCTAACCCTAACCCTAACCCTAATCCTAGCTGTAACCCTAACCCTAACCCTAACCCTAGCTGTAACCCTAACCCTAACCCTAACCCTAACCCTAACCCTAACCCTAGCTGTAACCCTAACCCTAACCCTAACCCTAACCCTAGCTGTAACCCTAACCCTAACCCTAACCCTAACCCTAACCCTAACCCTAACCCTAACCCTAGCTGTAACCCTAACCCTAACCCTAACCCTAACCCTAACCCTAACCCTAGCTCTAACCCTAACCCTAACCCTAACCCTAACCCTAACCCTAGCTGTAACCCTAACCCTAACCCTAACCCTAACCCTAACCCTAACCCTAACCCTGGCTGTAACCCTAACCCTAACCCTAACCCTAACCCTAACCCTAGCTGAAACCCTAACCCTAACCCTAACCCTAACCCTAACCCTAACCCTAGCTCTAACCCTAACCCTAACCCTAATCCTAGCTGTAACCCTAACCCTAACCCTAACCCTAACCCTAACCCTAACCCTAACCCTAACCCTAACCCTAGCTGTAACCCTAACCCTAACCCTAACCCTAACCCTAACCCTAGCTGTAACCCTAACCCTAACCCTAACCCTAACCCTAACCCTAACCCTAACCCTAGCTGTAACCCTAACCCTAACCCTAACCCTAACCCTAACCCTAGCTGTAACCCTAACCCTAACCCTAACCCTAACCCTAACCCTAACCCTAACCCTAGCTGTAACCCTAACCCTAACCCTAACCCTAACTCTAACCCTAACCCTAGCTGTAACCCTAACCCTAACCCTAACCCTAACCCTAACCCT
>JBAIAC010000356.1:0-185949 GCA_037349315.1 Chelydra serpentina
CCCACCCCTGGACCGGGCCCGAAACCCTGGCGTCCGGCCTCCCCAGCCCCTCCCCTCCCATCCCTGGAACCCCGGCGTCTGGGCTCCCCAGCCCCCCCTCCATGGGGTCGGTGCTCACCTGCGTGTAGACCAGGGGGACACTGATCCAGTCGTAGTGGAACAACATGCTGCAGTTCGCACGAAAGTGATTCAGCTCCTGGGGGGGAGGGGGGGGGATTCAGAGGGGACAGATCCCTGCTGGCAGGGGGGAGCAGATTGACAGCCCCCCAGGGACAGACTCGAGTCACCCCCAGGAAATAGCCCCTGCCAAGCACAGAGCCCCCACCACTGCCAAGTTGTCTCCCCACACTGGGGTCCCCTCTAGAGCTGGGGGTGGGCTCAGTCTCCCCCATCAGCCCCCAGTTAGTGCTGATAGGATGCAGCCAGCAGGGAACTGAGCAGAGACCCAGCAAACTCATTACCCGGCAGATGAGGAACTGGATTTGCCAGTCACCACCAGAGGCTGGATTCAAACCAGGTGGGACAAGAGGTAGAACCCAGGCATCCGGGCCTCCCACACCCGCACCCAGAGCTGGGCCAGAGCCCGCCCACCCCACCCACAGCCGGGCACAGAACCCCTGGTGCCTGGGTTCCCATCCATCCCACCCCAGCCAGAGCCGGGCACAGAACCCAGGCATCCGGGGTTCCCACACACTGAGCCGGACACAGAACCCAGGCATCCGGGGTTCCCACACACCGAGCCGGACACAGAACCCAGGCATCCGGGGTTCCCACAGCCCAAGCCAGGCACAGAACCCAGGCATCCGGGGCTCCCACACACAGAGCCGGGCACAGAACCCAGGCATCCGGGACTCCCACACCCCGAGCCAGACACAGAACCCAGGCATCCGGGACTCCCACACACCGAGCCGGACACAGAACCCAGGCATCCGGGACTCCCACACCCAGAGCCGGGCACAGAACCCAGGCATCCGGGACTCCCACACCCGGAGCCGGGCACAGAACCCAGGCATCCGGGGCTCCCACACCCCGAGCCGGACACAGAACCCAGGCATCCGGGGCTCCCACACACTGAGCCGGACACAGAACCCAGGCATCCGGGACTCCCAAGGCCCAAGCCGGACACAGAACCCAAGCATCCGGGGGCTCCCACACCCCGAGCCATACACAGAACCCAGGCATCCGGGACTCCCACACCCTGATCCGGACACAGAACCCAGGCATCCGGGGTTCCCACACCCTGATCCGGACACAGAACCCAGGCGTCCCCAGTCAGCCACCCCCTCCCACCCCCCCAACAGTTTCCACCCACCTCCATCAGCATCTTGAGGGCGCAGTTGTCCCGGACGCGTCCCTCCTTGCGCGCCTGGGCCGCCAGGTTGGTGAACCAGACGCAGGGGATCCAGTACTTGTTGTAGGACGAGCTCAGGTTCTCATATTTCTTGCGCTCCTCCCGGGGTCATGAAGCCTGCGGGCGAGAGGAAGGGGTCACCCAGCCGCCCCCCCCACCCGGGCCGGGGACCAAACCTGCGGCCTCTGCGTCCGCGGCCCCCAACTACAGGGACTCACACATCTAGGGGTGGTCTGGCCACCAGGGGGAGCAGGGGAGGAACGTGGGGTTCACCTCCAATGTGAGCAACAGGGACCCCAGGGCACAAACTGCCCCAGCCTCGGTGCCGGGCGGGGGGGGGGGCATTGTTACCACCTGCCCCTCCCCCCATTAGACACCCCTTTCGTCAGCCTCCCTGGACAGTCCCCCCACTGGGAGGGAGGACACCCTACACTGGGACCCCTCACCTGGTGCTGAGATGCAGCTGCCTCTGGGGTGGGTGCGGGGGCTGTTTATCCAGGGACCCCTGGCCTGGCACTGAGATGCAGCAACCTCTGGGGTGGGGTGGGGCAGGGGCTGTTTGTCCAGGGACCCCTGGCCCGGCACTGAGATACAGCCACCTCTGGGGTGGGGCAGGGACTGTTTATCCAGGGACCCCTGGCCTGGCACTGAGATGCAGCCACCTCTGGGGTGGGGCAGGGACTGTTTATCCAGGGACCCCTGGCCTGGCACTGAGATGCAGCCACCTCTGGGGTGGGGCAGAGGCTGTTTGTCCAGGGACCCCTGGCCTGGCACTGAGATGCAGCCACCTCTGGGGTGGGGCAGGGACTGTTTATCCAGGGACCCCTGGCCTGGCACTGAGATGCAGCCACCTCTGGGGTGGGGCAGAGGCTGTTTGTCCAGGGACCCCTGGCCCGGCATTCAGAGGCAACTGCTTTTGGCAGGGAGGCTGTTTAACAGCTGGGGCAAGGTTTTGCTCAGGCGGTGAAGTGAGATCTGGCTGCAGCTGAAGCAGCGGGAGGGAGTTAGGGAGGTGGAAAGGAATTCCCGGTGCTGGACGCCGGCCCGGCTGCAGGGGTTCAAACCCCCCCCCCCCCCCAACTCAAATGCGAAGTGACAGTGGAGTTTTACTCGCCTCCCAGTGGATTGCAGCACGGAGCGGGATAGGAGAGTCCCGCCCCCACCCCACAGCTCAGCGCCCCCTGGCCCTGCCCCCACTCCCTGCAGCTCAGCGCCCCCTGGCCCTGCCCCGGGGCAACGCGGACCGGGCGGGCAGAGCGCCCCCTGCTGAGCCCCCGCCCCACTCCCTGCAGCTCAGCGCCCCCTGGCCCTGCCCCGGGGCCACGCGGACCGGGCGGGCAGAGCGCCCCCTGCTGAGCCCCCGCCCCACTCCCCACAGCTCAGCGCCCCCTGGCCCTGCCCCGGGCCAACGCGGACCTGGCGGGCAGAGCGCCCCCTGCTGAGCCCCCGCCCACTCCCCACAGCTCAGCGCCCCCTAGCCCTGCCCCGGGGCCAACGTGGACCGGGCGGGCAGAGCGCCCCCTGCTGAGCCCCCGCCCCACTCCCTGCAGCTCAGCGCCCCCTGGCCCTGCCCCGGGGCCAACGCAGACCGGGCGGGCAGAGCGCCCCCTGCTGAGCCCCCGCCCCTGCCCCCCGGCACCCACCTGCCTCCACCACGTGGTCGATGGTGGGGAAGCGCTTGAAGACGGCGGTGCTGACGGAGCGCAGGAGGAGCACGGCCGAGAGGCTGCTGTAGCGCATCAGGGTGCGGCGGTAGAGCCGGCCCCGCTCGTCCCCCCCGTGCACGCTGCCGGAGATGGCGCACATCAGGCGGTCGGGCATCGGCATGCAGGTGTACTGGCTCCACCAGCGGGTCACCACCAGCGTGACGTAGAAGCCTGCGGGCAAAGGGCCAAACACGGGAGTCGGGGGCCGAGCCGGCCACAGAACCCCGGAGTCCTGGCCCCCAGCCCTGCCGGGGGGTGGGGGGTAACAGAGTTGGGGCCGAGCCGGCCACAGAACCCCGGTGTCCTGGCCCCCAGCCCTGCCGGGGGGTGGGGGGGTAACAGTCAGGGGCCGAGCCGGGCACAGAACCCCGGTGTCCTGGCCCCCAGCCCTGCCGGGGGGTGGGGGGGTAACAGAGTTGGGGCCGAGCCGGCCACAGAACCCCGGTGTCCTGGCCCCCAGCCCTGCCGGGGGGTGGGAGGGTAACAGAGTCAGGGCCGAGCCGGGCACAGAACCCCGGTGTCCTGGCCCCCAGTCCTGCCGGGGGGTGGGGGGGTAACAGTCAGGGGCCGAGCCGGCCACAGAACCCCGGTGTCCTGGCCCCCAGCCCTGCCGGGGGGGGGGGGTAACAGTCAGGGGCCGAGCCGGCCACAGAACCCCGGTGTCCTGGCCCCCAGCCCTGCCGGGGGGTGGGGGGGTAACAGTCAGGGGCCGAGCCGGGCACAGAACCCCGGTGTCCTGGCCCCCAACCCTGCCCAGGGGGGACAGAAAACAAGCCCCAAACCCAGGCAGGTCGGTGGAGTCCAGTGGGGCCGGGATGGGCCACTTGCCCGGCTGGCCAGCAGGAGTCGCTCGCTCTCACCCCATTCGACTGGAGGGTCCCAGCCCCGGCTTGAGGGGCCTAGCGGGATTCGGACCCTTGGCTGGTCCCTCCCTGGAGGGGGAGCTGAGCCCCCACCCACAGCCCAAGCCCCCCAATTGCCCCCTCATGGTGCTACAAACAGCCCAGAGGGGCATCCTGCCCCCCGCCGCCAGCACCTTTTCACAGGGGGGGCTCCAGTGGGGCCCATACACCCCAGAGTGCCTGCCCACCCTCGGAGAGGGCACGGGGGCCTGGGGGAGGAGGGCCTGGGGAGGAGGGCACCTCTCACACGAGGGGCTGGGCGGGGAATGGGGGGGCGGGGTCCACGCTCTTACCCAGCACGAAGGAGATGGGATTAGGTTGGCGTAGTTGTCGCAGTAAATCACCAGTTTCTCAAAGTAGCGTTTCTGATCCTCGGCCAGGACGAAGCTGCGGGGGGGGGGGGGGGGAATTTGGGGGGGGGGGGGAGAAATGCAAGACAGTCGGTGCCCTCGCCCGTGGGTTTTCCACACAGACGCGCACGGGGACGCAAAGCGCTGCCCACCCCACGAGAGCGCAGGCACTCAGACGTGCGAGGGGCCGGGGGCACGCCCTCCCCCCAAAGAGCCACAAGCGCGTGTGCAAGGGGCACGCTCACCGCAGCTGTGCACACACACACACACGCGCGTGTGCAAAGCCCCCCCCCCCCCCCCTCACCGGTAGGTCAGGCTGAGCCCCAGGTAGGTGGCAAAGAAGGCCAGGAACTCCTTGTACAGCAGCTTGTAGATGCTCCCGCGCCAGAGCAGAAGCAGTTTGTAGAAGCCCCCGAAGCGAGCGTTGGCCACGCGGGCCGTGTAGGTAACCGTCATGGCGGGGCGGCCAGGGGGGCCGGGCCCTGCAGAGACACACGGCCAGCGAGGGAGACGGGGTCAGAGAGATGGGAAAGGGTGGACGGGACTTCGGGAGGTCATGTGGCCACCCCGGGCACAGGGGCAGGACCGGGGGGGGGCCCACGTCCTCGCTTCGGGAGGGGAGGCCTGGTGCTACCCGCCAAAGCCTTGATCGTGTCACCTCCCCCGCACACCCTGCTGTTGGCACTGTCTGTACAGCGCCTGGCACAGTGCGGTCCGGGTGCTACCGTAATCCAAAGAAGGATGGAACAGGGGAGCCCAGAGAACCCCTAGCATGGGGGTGAGGGGAGGGGCAGAATGTGGACCCCAATAAGGGCGGAAGTGGATAATGGGGAGCACACAGCCCCTGGCCTGGGGGGAAGGGGGCACAGAGCATCAGGCTTGGGGGGAAGGGAGTCCCTGACATAGAGGGGGATGGGAGGGGCACTACCCAGGGAGCTTGCGGGGGTGTGTGAAGGGGGGGACGTGGAGTCGCAGGGCCGTCACATAGCCCACTAGTAACTCATTGTATGTTAACCAATCCTCAGTGAAAGAGAACCCCCCCCTTGTAAACTCAGAGCCAATATTCCCACCTTGTAAATTCCGCCCCCCCCCCATGTTTTCCCAAATTGGGGAGAAAAGAAAACGAATAAGAAACTCAGCCATGGCACGTCTGTCCATTCCAGCCAGCTCTCAGACAGCCCCGTTCCTGTCGGCTAATTCATTATTATCCCTCCCCCCCCACGCCCCCAAGGTTTGCAAGCCCTTTGCAGAAAGAAATTCCACTCACAAGACGCCACCCCCGCTCCTCCTGTTTGTCTTGCCTTTCGCAAGGACGTTCCTTTGCGCCGGGGATGGAGATCTTAAGCCGGGCCCTATTTTTAGCCAAGTTGGCCATGAAAAAGCCACCGCTGTTATCGGCGGGTTCGGGTTAAGACAGGGCCGAGGGTGGCCGGCGCCACCGCGCATGAGAGACGGAGAAAAACGCAGAGGCAAGATGGAGCCAAGGGAATTTGGTGGAAGATCAGCACCTTTTGCCTTCTTACGCCCCTCTGTCAAAAGTTGGTGTAAGCCAATTGGGGAGGGTCATTTTCCTAGGCTGGGAGATTCCAGCCACCTCTAAGATCGGGGACTCCAATTGAAATGGGGAAAGTGGATGAAATAGACGGCAGAGAGCAACCGAGGCAGGCAAGTGGCATGAAAATAGTCTGGGGAAAATACAAGTGAGGCATCACGGCGTCATCTCAGCCTCACCGGCAGGACTATTAAAAGGCACCTGCAATGATTTAGTTAGGGGAATAGGGTCTTTTTAAGAGCATTCCTCCTTCTTTCCCAATAGAGCTGAGCGACTTGTACGGGGCGGGGGTCTGCGTAGCGCAGGGAACCCACCCCCCAGACACCCCGCTCTGAGCTCTAGATCAGCCTCCCAGAGCCGGGACTCCTGGACTCCATTCCCAATCTGGGAGGGGAGCTCTAACCCCTTAGAGTGGGGAGGGGGGCACATGGCAGCCAGCACTCCTGGGTTCTATTCCCAGCTCCCAGCCTCCTACTCTAACCACCAGGTGACCCCACTCTCCTTCCCAGAGATGTGATAGAACCCAGGAGTCCTGGCTCCCATTCCACCCAGCCCTCACCACTAGACCCCACTCCCTTCCCAGAGATGTGATAGAACCCAGGAGTCCTGGCTCCCATTCCACCCAGCCCTCACCACTAGACCCCACTCCCATTCCCAGAGCTGGGATCAGAATCCAGGGAATCCTGACTCCCAGACCCGCCCCCAGCTCTAACCACTAGTCCCCGCTCCCCTCCCAGAGCTGGGATAGAACCCAGGAGTCCTGGCTCCCAGTTTAACCCCTTTTCCACAAAGGGACGTTACAAAATGCATCCAGACGGGGGAGGGGGGTTAAAGTGGTCACATTTGAAAACTTCCATTAACTAAACTTTCCAAGAACAATTGGAGCGTCACTATTAACATAATATTCCCAAGGTCGCCAATAGCCACCACTAAACCAGCCCATTAACATCCCGTTCCTAGCTCAGCCAGTCTGAGAACCCCCAGAAACCAGGACATGTCGCTCGCTAAAGAGCAAATATGACAAATATTCCCAAAATATTCCAATAGCCGCTATTGTTAACTCCAGCAAGAGGACCCCACATACAATACTCCAGTAATTGCTATTAACTGAACTATTGTTCTCCAGACAGTGGCACTTCACCTTTGACTCCTAGACTGGTCTCTCTGTGAGCGGCCGGGGTCACATTCATGATCTCACTGTCCTGCCCGGCCTGGCATCTCTCTGAGCCCCAGAATGATTTCATCGGCTCTGACTTGATTTCATTGGAGCTCATTTCAAACCAGCTGAACTGCCCCGAAACTCCTTGTTTTAACCACAATTCTTCTGCTCTCGGGTCTTTTTGTCTTTCAAGCTCCAGCTCCCGGAGTCATGTGATGGGAGACGCTCCCCACTGTTTCGCGCCCCGCTAGCTACAGAAAAAGGCTTGGACGTGTCCGGCTACGGCAGATGGCCAATAAAAACAGCCCCCAGGTGACCACGAATGTTTGTAGGCGCCTGTCTCCTGATTGTGTGACTGCGGGGGGAGGGGGGGAGTTACGAACATCCGTTACACACACCCCTGGGTTTGTGCATCAGGACTGGGGCGCTGAGGTGCTACCGTAACACACCTAATACTGTTCAGCCCCCAGCCCAACGGGGTGCTGATCCTGAGCACTACCGTAATACACCTAATACTGTTCAGCCCCCAGCCCAACGGGGTGCTGATCCTGGGCGCTACCGTAATACACCTAATACTGTTCAGCCCCCAGCCCAATGGGGTGCCGATCCTGGGTGCTACCGTAATACACCTAATACTGTTCAACCCCCAGCCCAACGGGGTGCAGATCTTGGGCACTACCATAATACACATTTGCAGGATTGGGACTTTACAGACGGAGCCCGGCTCCGGTCTGGAAAGGGGCTCGGCCCAGGGCCAGGTCTGCGGTGCTCCCCATGGGGAAAGAGGGGGTGTCTGTGCAGATCTCAATGCAGGCTCACTCCCCCCTCTCCAAAGTCCCCCCTGTCCGCTCAGCACCTCACACTCCCACCACCGCAGGGGCCTCCGGTTTGGGGGAGCTTTGCACTGACCTTGCCTGGATCTGCCGGGTCTCTTCGTGATCAGACACGGGTGGAGGAGAAATTAAACTGAAGGCGGCTGAGCCGCAAATCTACCCCCCAGGCTCCTCCTGGGGGGGCCAAAGGAGCCAGAGCCCGGGGAGGAGCTGGCTGCTGAGCAGGTGAAGACACCCAGGGACCTCCAGGAGCAGGCAGGGGGACACCAAGGAGCAACTCCATCTGCTTAAAGACCCCACTCCCCTGGGCTGCTGTTTAAATACCTCAGCGCCCACCCCTCTGACCTTTGTCCTCCAAGAACCTTTGATTGCACGGCAGGGGAGGGGGGGATTAGAGGGAAGGGCGGCGGGGGGGGGGGGGCGTAGCTTCCTTTCCCACCGCTGGAGGGGGTGGCTGGGTTGTACTGACACCATCCCCCAGGGAAGGCGCTAATCCTGTGGCTGGTTGCAGGGGGAGTTAAAGGTGCTGAGAAATGATGGTTGAAGATAGTAGGGGAGTGGGGACTAGTGGGGAGATGAAGGAGGGGGCTGGGAGCCAGGACTCCTGGGTTCTATTCCTGGCTCTGGGGGCTAGTGGGGAGATGAAGGAGGGGGCTGGGAGCCAGGACTCCTGGGTTCTATTCCTGCCCCTGGGGGCTAGTGGGGAGATGAAGGAGGGGGCTGGGAGCCAGGTCCTGCTCTGAGAAGGAAGCGGGGTCGGGGGGGGGGGGTCGGAGTTAGAGTAGGGGGCTGGACTCCTTGTTCCTATTCCCATCTCCACCGCCCCCCCACTAGATCCAACTCCTCCCCTCCCAGAGCCGGGAAGAGAACCCAGGTGTCCTGACTCCCAGCCCAGTGCCTCCCCCCAGGAGCTGAGCATGGGAGCTACTGGAGTGTGTAAACACCCCCCCTCACCCGCCCTAGCATGGGGACTGAGGCAACCGGCTCCTTCCCTAGCTCTGTTTGATGAGTCAACACCTCCAAGGTTTGATTGGGGGGGGGGGGCAGGGCAAACACCTCAGACAATGCACCCGCCAGCCTCCAAAGCACCCGGCACATTCTCCAGAGTTTTGCATCCCCCTTCCCAGAAATGCCGGGCAGCCGGGACTCCTGGGTTCTCTCCCCGGCTCTGGGGCGGGGGGGGGGGAGGAGTGGGGGTCTAGTGGTTAGAGCAAGGGGGTGGTGAGTCAGGACTCCTGGGTTCTCTCCCCGGCTCTGGGGCGGGGGGGGGGGGGGGGAGGAGTGGGGGTCTAGTGGTTAGAGCAAGGGGGTGGTGAGCCAGGACTCCTGGGTTCTCTCCCTGGCCGGGAGGGGGTGGGATCTCGTGGTTGGAGCAAGGAGGGACCGGGAGCCAGGACTCCTGGGAGGGGGGTACCGGGTCTTTGCCCCTGGCCAGGTGTGACCCAGGCGAGCAGGGCCCCGGGGCAGAGCTAAGCGGCGGGCTGATCGCTGCCATCATGAGCGAGGCAGCCGCGGGGCTTGGGGGCAGGGAGCAAGCCCAGCACATACCTGGCTAAGCACCCGGCTGCCCCCCTCCGCCCCCAATGCGGGCTGGGGGCTCCCTGCTGATGGCCTGGGGCGGGGCAAGCTCAGCCCTGCCCCAGAGCAACACAGATCAGCCCCCCAGCTCTGCAGGGGTCACTGGGGCTCCCCCCTGGCAGCTGGAGGCTGATGCAAACCCCCCCCCCCATACCAGGCATGAACCCCCCTCCCCGCATCATCTCCTCTTCCAGCTCCTCCCTGGCACATGGACCGGCCTGCAGCCCCCGCCCCTTCCTGTTTGTCTGCAAAGCCAGGGGGCAACTTGTGCCATGCTGGGCAGTGGGGGGAGGGCGGTAGGGAGGGGTGACTCTCAGTACAAGGGATGGGGGCTGATACTGCACCGAGCACCCCTGCAAGTGATGGCTCTAGAACCCAGGAGTCCTGGCTCCTCCCCCCCCCCCCGCCCTAACCACTAGACCCCACTGTCCTCCCAGAGCCAGGGATAGAACCCAGGAGTCCTGGCTCCTCCCCCCCCTAACCACTAGACCCCACTGCCCTCCCAGAGCCAGGGATAGAACCCAGGAGTCCTGGCTCCTGCCGCCCCTAACCACTAGACCCCACTGTCCTCCCAGAGCCAGGGATAGAACCCAGGAGTCCTGACTCTCCCCGCCCCTGCCCTAACCACTAGAATCTACTCTCCTCCCAGAACAGCCCCTAATGGGCAAAGTCCCCCCCCCTCCCCTCCCCCCAACTTCATGCTCTAACAGGAAACAGCCATGGAGCAGGGCACTGGCCCTTTAAGACCAGGGCCGGTGCCCACCGCCACGCTGGGCAGATTGGAGCCACACGGCTGAGCGGGTCGGCGCTAATGAGCCCCCCCAGCGCCTCGCTGGGGCCGACGCAAGTTCCAGACACGGGCGCGGAGCGACTTACATAACCCCCCTCCTGGCACACACGGGGCCCCACGTGTTTCTAACCCCCTCGCTCCCGGCCCCCAGCCCAGGCAACGCCAGCCCTGGGAGGCTCGGACACCGTCACTGAGCCCAGCCTAAGACGAGAACCCAGGAGTCCGGGCGCCCACTGTGCCGCTCTGACTACTAGGCCCTGCTCCCCGGTGCTAGAACCCAGGAGTCCGGGCTCCCAGTCCCCTGCTCTAACCACTAGAGCCCATGCCCCTTCCAGAGCTGGGCATGGAACCCAGGAGTCCTGGCTCCTACAGGCCCACCCTCCTCCTCAGTGACCAGCGTTGGAAGCCCCTGGAGATAAGGCTGGTGCCATCCCCCCTCCAGCTTCCCGGCAGAGCCTCAGGTGGCTGGGAAGGAACCTGAGAGCCAGGCAAACACGGCAGGCGCTTGGTCCCCTTCCCCCAGTGCCCAGGCAGGGCAGGAGAGCGGAGATGGGGCAGGCCCCCAGCACCCTGCCCAGCGCAGTTTAATACCAGCCTTCAGCACCCCCAGGGCCCAGTTCCACCAAGCAGAGGCAATTGCCAGGGGGCTGGATTCAAGCCAGGGGTCACCCCAGTCTGACAGCCCGCCCCCCGCAGCAGGGGGTTTTGCTCCATTTGCTGTCAGGGAAGGAACCATATCACCAAACCCATGGGAGGGGGGGGATTTCTGGGGGCAGCCCCCACTCAAGATCTGGGGTCTCCAGCCATGAAGACTGAGGTGGGCTCAGGTTGCAGTGCAGGGGTGGCAGGGACCCCCAAAGCCCTGGGGAGACCAGCGGCACCTTGGCTTGCTCCCAGTTCCCAGCCATTACAGGGGGATCCTGTCGGAGGGCCCAGCCCCGTCTGGTGCTTGAAATCATTAACCACCAGGTGCCCTCCCTGTATGAACAACCTTACAGCTCTCTAGGGGGTACAGAGGTGTGTCCCCCCCCCAGGACTGGAGCTCTCATTGGGGAGACACGTTTGAGGGCCTCAGCCACCAACCTGCCTTAGCCAGCAGATGCCGGCTTGAAGGGGAAGCTGCCCCGGGCTGGCCCAGGGCCTGAGCCCAGAAGCTGGCAGCTCCTAGTCCTACTGGGCAGGACACTGCAGGGGTCATAAAGTAGGTGCGGATGCCCCCCTATGAATCCCCCGCTCCCCAGCCAGCATGGAGCTGATGGAAGGGGATGGCCGGCTCTGCACCACAGGAGGCAGGGGGAGCCGAGTGAGAGAGCAGCCCAGGGGCTGCTCTAACTGGTGCTGGGGCCCAGAATACAGGGAACACCCAGGGGACTTGAAGCCCTGCCCCCTCAGCCCACAGGCAAGCATGGAGTGACTAAGAATCAGGCCCTGCTCCCCCCACCCAGTCCCAAGAGTTGGTTTCTCCCTTCTCCGTCCCCACCGTCCCCCTTGTCAATAGAGCAAGCGCACCCTTGTCGGGGTGACTGTCCTTCCCCAGCCCCCCTGCACTGCATCAGCTGGCGCAGAGAGGGGAGCGAGAGAACCCAGGAGTCCTGACTCCCCATGTCCCTGCTTTCACCACTCGCTAGACCCCCATACCCTCTCCAAGCTGGGACCAGAACTGGGGCGCCCTCGCCCCACCCACCTGCTCTAACCCCTACACGGTACTGCCTCCAAGGCTTGAGATCCCCACACGGCACAGCGACCACCCTGCGGGAAGCCACGTGGAGGCTCCCTGCTGCCCCCCGCCTCTGCTTTGAGCCAGGCCAAGGGGTACCCCGCTCCCGTACGCAGCCCCTCCCCCACTCACGGGACGTCCCAGCCCCTCCCCCCAAGAACACCCCACAGCGGGACTTTCCTCGGATTTTTTTTATTATTATTATTATTATTATTTACATGTTTTTCTTAAGCTTCGGGGCCTCGGCTTTGTACGACACCTGGCCGAGCCCCCTCTGCCTCCCAGCGCCCGGAGAACCCCCTCCGCCGAGGGGGGAGCAGCAGAGCACGCTGGGAGAAAGAGGGGAGGGGAGAGACGAGGGACCCATCAAGTGACCTGTAGTGGGGCAGCCCCCTCACGGAAGGAAAGGGGGGAGGACGTGGCGATTGCTGGTTTTTAATGCAGCCTTGAGACTACTGGGGTGGGGGGGCTGTGATAAGGGGAGGGAGGGAATCCAATATTCTACCTGTGGCAGAGAGATCCTGCCCCTCCTTGGAAGGGGCAATAAATACGCCCCCACCCCTGCTGACTGCAAGCCTCCCTGTCATGTGACGGACAGGGCAGGGAGGATTGTGCTCTGCGGGGAGGGGGCGGTCGGGGAGGCGGGATCTGGGTGTGTAACTGACGAAGTGGAATGATCCAGGCCGGAGCCGCGGGTCCCTATTTGGCGCTGGGCGGCTTGTAGGGCTCCAGGAGGAGGCTGGAGAAGGTGTTGACTTTGTCGGCGCCTCGCACCTCATGGGGCAGCAGCGGCAGCTTGATGATGTGGAAGTCTTCGTACAGATCCTCCATCTGCAGGGGTGGGGGCGTGGGGAGAGGTGAGAGAGAACGCGCCCCCCCCCCCCCCCACAGCACGGGGGAGCAGCACCTCCTCCCCCACCCCAGAGGGGGCGCAGGCTCTGTGGTCCCATTTGGCCGTTGGTCTTTCTGCTTAAGGGGCTCCGCTGTTCGGGGCCGTGGCACGGAGCCGGGCCGTGTCACACGCTGGCACCAAGCAGCAGAGCTGGCGGCTGGATCGGGGTAGGGGGCCGAGCTGCTCCACCCGTGCTGGGTCTCATGTGGCAGCAGGGAGGGTTAAGGCACCCCCAGGGCCGGGCTGGCAGATGCCTGGGCTCCAGGAGCCCCCGGAATCCGTAACAAAGGGGTTCCGGCCCACTGGGACACGTCTGTCCCCACTGATCTCAGCTCCCCGTGCCAGAGAAGGAGCCCAGTCCAGCCCCTGGGGGGTGGAGTTTGAGAAGGTGGAAGGTGCCCACCTAAGGGGAACAGGGGGGTAAAGAAGGCCAGGAGGAGCCCAGTTCAGGGGCAGGGGATCTGCTAGGGGGAACCCACCCAGAGGGGTGAGTCCTGGGGGCAGCTGCCCAGCCCCCTGCCTACCTGGTCGAGATATTTGGACTGGATCTTGTGCCGGGCCTCGCACATCTTGCAGGGCTTCTCCGGGTCCGGGAACACCAGCTGGTTGACGATGATGTTGTGGGTGTCGATCTTGCACTTAGCCAGCTCCTGGATGAGGCGCTCGGTCTCGTAGAGTGACAGGAACTCGGCGATGCAGACGCAGATGAAGGTGGTCTGCTCCTGCCGGGCGGGGGAGGACACCGTTACTCTGCTCTCAGGGCCCTTCCAGGACCCCAGCGGGGGTGGGGGGGTGTTAGCCCCCCCATATTTGACAGAGGGGGTAAATGAGAAACCAAGAATGGAAGAGATCTGCCTCGGATCACACAGCACATCAATGGCTAGAACCCAGGAATCCTGGCTCCCAGCTCTAACCTACTGGCCCCACTCCCCTCCCAGAGCTAGGAACAGAACCCAGGAGTCCCCACTGCTCTACCCACTAGACCATGCTCCCTTCCCAAGGGAGACAAAGGACAATGCTAATGAGGATCTTACTCCACTGACTTGTATGCAACCTTCTCCCAAAACCCATGTCATTGATTGAGCAGGAAACAATGCACAGCAAGTGATGGGAACTTAAAAGCCAGGCAGGCTTTTCTTATGCTTAGTTGGGCAGTTCTTTGGGGTAGGGGCCGGCCTGTCCCGGGTCGGTCCACCAGCCAGCACCGCGGGCGCTACCGCGAAACACCAAATAAATACATTCAGTCACTTTTAAAAGAAAAGAGCTTTCCAGGCAGGATTAGATCAATGGCCCACCCAGCCCCCTGTCCCAGCCCCGCTCCCAGCATGGGACCCACCGGTTCCTCTAGCCCAGGATCGCTGCTGCTGCGCTAGCTCCCACCCATGGGTCACCGGATCCTCACCTGTTTGGGGGGGAGGTGTCCCTAACCGCCCTGCTCACATTGCTCAGTGACAGGGGAGGGAAGAGGTTAAATCAGAGAAGGGTTCACACGCAGGGGTGGGGTGGGAAGAGAGGGAATTCCTGCCGGACCCCAGCAGGCAATCAGGGTCTGCCCTACAGCTAGGAGCAGCAGCGTTAATGGGCGTGGAGTCACCCAGCCGGCCTGCCCCCAGCCCTTTTGCTTTTCAAGGCAGACTGATGGTGGCAGACAGGAGGGTTCCCCCTGCGGCAGCGAATGCCGCAGCAGCCTTGCAGGAATGCGAAGGGACTGGTGGGGCTGGGTTCACTGTGGCTCCAGGCGTTCGCAATGCTCAGTTGCATTGTGCTGCTGGAGCAGCCCAAAGGGGGCCTTAAAAAAGGTAGAAACTCCGCCTCCCTGCCCATGAACACCTCTGGGTAAGCCAGGGTGGGGGTGGGCTCGAGTGCATTGCCTTATTAGGGTTGCCAACCTTCCAGGATTGGCCTGGAGTCTCCAGGATTTAAGATTACTCTTTAATTAAAGATTATGTCATGTGATGAAATCTTCAGGAATTCATCCAACCAAAATCGGCAACCCTATGCCCTATAGCTATTCTCTGCTTCCCGGGCCCCTAGGAATCACAGCACAAACTAGAGCAGCCTCGGGGATGCTCTAACGTGCACCAGCAGGGCCCCCAAGAACACGGGGAGCACAAAAGTGACTGGAAGCCGTGTCCTTAATCCCTGCCCCATGTGCAAGGACAAAGGGACCAGGAATTAGGCCTGGAGTCTTCTCCCAGGGCTCCTGTATCAAATACCAGACAGAGCACCTTTCTCCAACGCCTGTTTGAAACACAAACAGCCTTGGGCTAGTGCCAGAGAACTGGAAATTGACCAACCAAGAGGGTCAAACTGACCCGTCCAGTTTCACTGTCCCAAAGGGAGGGGGGAAAACAAATGTCAAGAGCACCAATGGACTGCTGAGATGTCTGGGTGGCAGGTGCTGCAGGGATGTTGCCATCCCAACCAAAAAGATTCCCCCCCCCCCCCCCCATCCTACCCGACCCAGGCTACTAACACTTGAAGGAGCTTTTCCCCCTTGACGTAGGGAATCCACCTCTCCGGGAGGGAATAGCTACGTCAATGGAAGAATCCTTCCCTTGGGCTAGCCATGTTGGTCTCACCCCTGTGCTCAGGGCGTGACATTTTCATAGCCCTGTGTGACATAGCTAGGTCTAAGTTTTGGGTGTAGACTGGCCTGGGACTCTAGAAACTAGGCTCTCCCCCCGGCTCTGCCACAGAGCCCCATGGCAAATCATTTAACCCTCTCCGTGCCTCATGCGAAAACGGGGCAGGTGCTTCCTCCCTTCCTCACAGGGGTGCTGTGAAGATTGGATCTGAGCCCATCACAATGGATTTCAAAGTGGGTTCAGCTAAACAGGAACAAGCAGGGAGTTCATCAGGAACAGCTGGTGCGCTTTAAATTCGCATCCTACGTTAATCTGTGTTAACTCGCAAGTGTAGACAAGCTGAGGCTATGAGAGCCAGGTAAGAACGTAGACAGAGGGCCTTAAACTGTAAGCTCTTCGATATCGTTCAGAGACCAGCCAGGAGAGGAAAGAGGTGGAAAACACCCTACAGCGTTGGCCCAAGGAGTGAGTCTGTTTAGCTTAAGGAGAAGGTGAAGGGGTGACCTGATCACAGTCTGCATGTACCTCCATGGGGAACAGATAATAGAGCTTTGTCTGCTAGACTGCACCACCCAACAAACTCCAACAGCTGGACGCTGAAGCTAGACCAGTTCAGGGGGAAAGGTGGGGGCACGGAGGGTAATTTGCCATTGGAAGAACTTAAAGGCCCTGGTGCATCCTCTGTCACTGGTAATGTTTAACTCCTGACTAGCTGGTTTTCTGCTCTCGCTCAGACAGGAACGAATTCAGGCCGGTGCCCTACAAGAAGTCAGACTAATCAGCGGTTCCCAAATTGTGGGTCGAGACCCCATTTTAACGGGGTCGCAAGGGCTGGCTTAGATTTGCTGGGGCCCAGGGTCAAAGACCGAGGGCTTCAGGACTAAGGTTATAGGCCCCCGCCTGGGGCTGAAGCCCTTGGCTTTCGGCCCCCTTCCCCACCACGGGGTGGCAGGGCTGGGGCGGGCTCAGGCTTTGGTCCACGCTCCTGGAGTCCTGTAGTAGTTTTTGTTGTCAGAAGGGGGTTGTGGAGCAATGAAGTTTGAGAACCCCTGGACTAGATGATCACACTGCTCTCTTCTAGCCTGAGAAGCTATAAATGTAGGTTTGTACAGCACCAAGCACAATGGGGCCCGGGTGGGGGCCTCTGGGTGCTACTGGAATATAGACAGATACTAATTGTGACAGTGTCTAAGCACTATGTCTTCACTGCATTCTGCGCGGGTGCTGGGCTCAGCCAAAAGAGGCAACGATGGACCCGCCACTTACCCCCTTGCTGAGCTCTTACCGGGTCTTTGAATTGCTCGCTCACTGACCGGATGACAGGGAGGGTCTCCTCCAGCTTAGAGGCCAGCTGGTCGGCATTCATGTCCCCCAGGCCAAGCATGTTACACATCTGGAAAGGGACGGGAGGCAGGGTTAACGGTGATGCAACGCCACAGCTTAGCTAAGAGAACCGGCCAGTAGCTAGTGCGCTGAGCCCAATGCCATGGGCTGGATGCAGTCCCCTGGCACGCTCAGCCAGCTGGACCCCAGGACAGGGTGTCCCATAGCCCCAGCCAAGCCCAACCTGACTCAGCCAGAGGGATGGAGCCGTACCCACCAGGACCCACGCCAGATCAGAGCCGGTAAGCGCGACACACCATGACCCAGGCCAGAGCAATCGAGTGCTGCACACCAGGACCCACTCCATGGTCTAGAGCCCAACCCCACCCAGATCTAGAAAGGAAGCTACTTGCCGGGAAGAACCATGCAATAGCCCAAGCCAGCGACCGGCTCCCCAGCTCCCTTCCCCACTTGCCTGAGATATGAAGGGGCTGATCTGGTTCTTTATCTGCATCAGGCGGCCCAGGCCCCGCTCCACGATAGTGGGGAAGTTGAGCAGTCGCAGCGTGTGCCCGGTAGGGGCTGTGTCGAACACCACCACGGAGAAGTTCATCCCCTTCACCAGCCTGTATGCGCCAGACAGACATGAGCACCAGGGCTGGGAGCCTGGGGCTTAGCCTCAGAAGTGTGACCCCCCTCATTTCATTCCCATCTGGGGTGCCCCCCTTCCCTTCTCCCTAGTTCTAGTGTAAGATGAGAGATTATGCATGACCCAAACCAGTCTCGCCCTGGCTGGTTGTAGTGGTATATACCAGAGTGCACCTTCCTCTCCCCCACATCATTGGAGGTGGTAATGGTACATCCCAGAGCACCCCTCTGTAATGGCACATCCCAGAGCATCCCCTCTCCATAGGCGGTCTTGTTTTCACAAGGGGCTGTAATGGTACATCCCAGAGGCCTCCTGTTGAAATGGTATATCCCAAAGCTCCCCCTCACCTGAAACTGGTCTTGTTCCCCTCTCCGACTGTAATGGTACAGCCTAGAGTGCCCTTCCACGTGCAGGGGAGGAGCTTGTTCTCAATAGGGGTGGGGCGCCCCCCTCCCCACACACTGTAATGAACTCACACCTGGATAACTAAGTCCCCTAGATAGGCCCCCCCACAGGCTGAGCAGTGGCACCCCTGCCCTAGAGGGGAGTTCACCCTCTGTGGTCCATTCCATGCTTGGCACAAATTGGCACAGTGGTGTCAAGTACAGTGGGTCGATTTTGTGACACCTGTTCCCAGAACTCTGAGCCACCCAACTCCTGTCTCACATGGCCAATCAGCTGTCAGATGGGGGGTGGATCTGGACCGGGATTGGCTACCGAGAATTTCACTCCCATAGGAAGAGTCCCAGGTGAACTATGGACAGGGTTCTGCTCCTGCTAGGTTTACATTTCCAAATGCTTCGCTGAGAAGCCTTTGTGATTGTTCTCAATAACTATAATATTATGATCTCGCCTAGAGACCCCAGCAGAGATCGGGGTTCCCCTGTGCCGGGCGCTGCACAGTGTGAGAAGCCCTGCCCCGAAGAGCTCGCAGGGCAAACAGAAGAGACGGGCAAGGGAAATGCTCTTAGCTCCGCTTTACAGCTGAGGAACCGTAGGCCCTAACAGCCACAGCCACTAGCCCAGAGTAACAGCAGACGCCTCGGGCAGAGCTGGGAACCAGAGGTCTTGAGTTTATGCCCTGTCCATTAGGTCATCCCTCTGACCCTGCCAACAGCTACGCCTGCAGAGTCGACAGCTGAACCCAGATCTCACAGGCTGGGTACGACGCCATGCGGGTGGGGGGAAACGTACCCACCCTGCAAACCTATAGCCCCCTTCTGACTATAATGGTACATCCTACCCCCTTGCTGATGGCCTCTTACCCCCGTCCCATCCCCATGGGGCAGATGTGCAGCCACATTGCTTAACGCACTACAGGAAGGTGCTCGGACCAGTGACAAGTGCAGTACGAAAACCTATATAGAAGACAGTCCTCTTTCACCTACTGATGGTCTCATTCCCACCCACGGTGCTGTAATGGTACATTCTAGTGACCCTCATCCCCTGCCTTGACAGCATACCCAACCCCTTCTCCTTTCCCCCCATAATGGTACATCCCAACCCCTCCTCCCCTACAACAGGTGGTTTACCCTTCTCCTCCCCCTGCCATAGTACTGGTACATTCCAACCTCTCCTCCCCTATGATAGGTGGCCTGCCCTTGTCACCCTTTTGTCAGAGCTATCCCAACATCAACTAAGTTTCCCAATGGCTTCAGGCAAGTATCACAGGCCAGTGCCAGGCTGCCAAGCTCACCTCATCACCTCCGCGTAGCTCATGGCCTCATCGATGCCGGGGAAGGCGCTCATGGCCTCCTGCATCATCTTCTTGCCCATGCTCAGCATGTTGTCCTCCTCGAAGAACTCATCTGGGAGCTCAGCCACTCCCAAGCTGGGGTCGATCTCCTGGGGAAAGGGAGGAGAAGGGGGCAAGGATTTAGGGAAGAGTGGCCATCACTGTCCAAACGATGGGAGACTCGTTGGCTCAACACCAGCTGTTGCCTTCTACGCGAGAGCATGATAGAGGAGCGATGGACACATTTCAGAATGCTTGATGGATTAGAACAGGGACTAGGAACCAGGGCTGCTGGATTCTATTCTCTGGAAGGGGAGTGGGGTCTAGTGGTTAGAGCAGGGAGGACTGGGAGCCAGGACTCCTGGGTTTTATTCCCTGCTTTGGGAGTGGGGTCTAGTGTTTAGAGTGGGGGGAGAGACTAGGAGTCAGGGCTCCTCTAACTCTTGGCTCTTGAAGGGAAGTGGGGGTTAAAGGCTGGATCAAGAGAAACTGAGTCAGGACTCTTCCCCTCTCTTCCCAGTTCTAAGACGACGCTTGATCGTGTGGTTAAAACAGGCAACTTGGAAGTAGGACTCCTGGGTCTGTCACTGCAAGCACTGAGAGACTCAGCTCCAGCCCTGCACACGGCAGAACGAGCCATTGGAAACCCATCCTCTCCCCCCTTCCTCTCCTGCCCCAACTCACCATTGCAAACAGGTTGTCATAGCCCTTGACTTTCGTGGGGACCTTGGAGAATTTCTGGTCGAAGGCGTCGGAGATGTTGTGGGCTGGGTCGGTGGAGATGATGAGGACGCTCTCGCGCACCTTCGACAGCTGCACGGCCAGGCTGCAGCTGTGTGGGGGGCAGGTCAGTGGATATGAGAAGGGAAATAGCTATGGAAAATCCAAGGGGTTGGGAATAGCTGGAGGGGTGAGGCGTGGAAAGGGGGCAGGGGGCACTTTCACCTCTTCCCTGCAGGGAGCATCTCACTCCTCCTGCTCAGCTGTGATGGTAGATTCCAGCCCCCCTACAAGTAGTCTGTTCTCCTATTCTCCCCCCCAGCATAATGGTACATACCAAGTACACCAGTAGAAGCCACCTGTTCCTAGGTGCAATGGTATATCCCAAGCACTCTTCACAAGTTGTCCCCCCATCCCCAAATATGGTACATCCCACCCAAACTCATCTACAGGTGGTCACACTCTCCCCTCCCCGCAAGTAATAGCACGTCCAACCTCGCTATAATGGTACATCCCAACTCCTCAACCCCTACAAATGATCTCACCACTTGCTCCCCTTACTAGTAGCAAATCTCACACCCCTCCCCTACACATTGGTACATCCCAACCCTTCTAGCCTACAGATGGTGTCACTCTCCCTATATACTGCCATGGTTTAATCTAATGGGCCCTCATCTACAGGCAGCCTTACCCCCCCCCCCCCCGTGATGGTACATCCAACCCCTCCTAGTAGTCTCGCCACTCCCAACCGTCATCCCTCCCTCTCCAAAGTAATGGTACACCCCACCCACTCCTCCTTCTCCCTACATAATGGTACATCCCAACCCCTTCAGGTGGCCTTGCCACTCCTCTTCCCCCCCCCCCCCCCCGCATAATGGTACATCCCAACCTCACAGGTGGCCTTGCCACCCCTTCTTCCCCCAGTGGTACAGCCACGCACGCTCTCAGGCCCTCCGCCCCGCTGTAACAGTCTAACACCCCCCTTACCTGCAGGTGGTCTTGCCCACTCCTCCCTTCCCCCCCACGAAGATCCACTTGAGGCTCCGCTGCTCGATGATGTTGCTCAGCGTCGGCTCTAGCGGTTCCACATCGGGGGCGTCCTCGAACTCGTCCGCCTCGGGCCCCCAGCCGGACCCCGCCGCCGCCATCTTGGAACCGGCTCACGTGACGCGGTACTGGGCCAGACCATTCGCGAAGGAGGGAAGCACAGAATGAACACGCACCTACAAAAGACGGAGCTGTGCCGCCCTACCCCGTCACACTCGCCGTACTATCCCCGCAGTCCACAGCAATGGTACAGTCCGACCACACACCCTCATCATCGACTGGGGCACACAACTGAGCCCGCCCACCCTGATTTGGCCCTGACAAGTTCCGCCCCCTTCGCCTCATCTGATTGGTCCCTACAACATCCGCCTTCCGTAATTGGGCCAAAGAAAGGGGCGCTGATTGGTTCGTTGGATTATGGGGCGCTTGTAGCCTCACTTCCATCCAAAGGGCCCCTGATTGGAAGCGAGGTTTCCCGATCTGGCAGCCCATTGGTCCCGGTGCCCGCCATTCCTCTTGAGCGCGTGCAGGACCAGCGTACCTTGCGGGGACGCTCTCGCACTCCCAGCGTGCCTTGCGCCGGCGACTCCCCCGAGTCCCCGCGGCCGCGAAGCGCTCGCTCTCCCGACACCCCCTGGGGCTGGTCCCGTCGTGCCCCGCGGCCGGCGCTGGCTTTTCCCGACACCCCCGGGGCGCGGCGGCCTCCGCGGACAAGATGGCGGCCCGAGGGGGACGGGCGGCGGCGGCTCCGCAGGGCCCGGGCGGCGTCAACATCTTCGCCAACGATGGCAGCTTCCTGGAGCTCTTCAAGCGCAAGATGGAGGCGGAGCAGCGGGGGCGGGAGGCGCCGGCCCAGGGGGGGCAGGAGGCAGCGGCCGCCGGGACGGTGGGGCCTGGGGAGGAGCCGGCGCCAGGGGCGGCCCCGGGGGACGCCGGGACTGAGCAGCAGCGGCCGCCGGAGGGGAAGAAGAGGAGCGGGAGCGCGCTCAGCTTCGTAAGGACCCGGGGCCCCGCGCCTCCCCCCCTCGCTCCCCTCTTTGGCCTTACCCTCCCCCCCCGCTCCATAATCTCCGCCCTCCACCCCTGGGGCCTCTCCCATCCCATCTACCCCCGCACCCGTCCCGCTGCCTCCCCTCACCGGCCTCAGCGGGATCTCCCCTCCCCCCCCCCTTCTGGAGTCTCTCCCCCACTGTGCTCTGTCCCCCTGGGGCCTTCCTCTTACCGTGCTCTCCAGCCACAATCCTTTTATCTTCCTCCTCCTAATCCCACCCCCTCCTCTCCCTGACATCAACACCCCCATCCTGCTGCCCCATGTCCCCCGCGGCCTCCCCACTTCTCTCTCCTACACCCCCCACCCCCACCATCGTTCTCCCCCTAGGGCCTCAACTCCTCATTCTCTCCCCCTTACACCCCACCTTTATTCTTCCTATCTGCCCTGAGACCTCAGACCCCCAATCCCACTCTCCTACCCCAACCCCCTTTCTCCTTCCTTTTCTTTTCCTTCCTCTCTTACTCACTATGGGGCTTTGCACCTGTTCTCTTGCTTCCATTCCTCTCTTCTCATTCCCAGCCCCCCTCCCCCTTTACCTCCTTTCTCCTCCAGGGACTCATCCCCCTCCTCTTCTCTATCAGCCCTATGGACTTCAAACTTTCCCATCCCATGGGGGCCAGGTGCCCTTCCCACCCCTTCCCAGGGCCCCTGCCCCATCACTGGAGGTTCCACTCTTCTTCCCTTTCACATTTCTTCCTGTGGATATTGAGCTCCCTGGACCACCTATCCTAGCTTCCCCAGCCTTATTCTCTGAGCCTGCAGCCTTCCTTCCCATGTCCCTCTGGGGGCCTGCCCCATCCTCTTTGCAGGGTGCTATTCCCCTCATTCACTCTCCTGATCCCCTGCTGCTTTAGAACCCTCTGCAAGTGAGGTAACCCATATTTTCTGTCCTCATTCCCTTTCTATAATGGGGGGGGTCTCCTTCCCCTTACTGGATGTCCTTATTCCACCCGCACCAGGAGGCAAGTCCCCCTCTCTGAAGGCAACTTCTCCACCCCCACATGAAGGCTTTCCTCCTTTCCCTATCCCCGGCAGTGGCATTTCTTCCTCCCTCCAATGCCTAGTGGTAGGTGCCCCAAACTGAATTTATCTCTGGAATGTCCCCAGGAGAAGCTGTGGATGCATCTCACCAAGGGTATCCTTTTCCATCCCCCACTCGCACCGCCTCATGGATTAGTTTCAACTAGCTGGCTGTGCGCACGTGCCAGGACCAGAGGGGAAAATGCTATTTGCTGGAGTCCTCAAAAAGTTCCTTCTGTAGAACTTGAATGGCCAATCCTGGGCTCAAGCTGATCTGGTGTGTGCCCTGAGTGCCATTAAGGAATGAAGTCATTACTAGAGCTTGTATTTCATCAAGGCTGCCCCCTTCTCAGATGGCTAATACATCCTTGGTGTTTATATAGTGCTTCAGATCATTGCAGTGCTAATTAGCTAATTCTGAGCACTCCTTAGAGGTAAGTATTATCCCTGACTTTGAGCTAAGGAAACAGAAGAGATACTGCAAGCCGACTAAAGCGGTCTTGGGCTAGTAGCAAAGCTGGATTAGAACCTGTTAGGCATGACTCCCACTCCCTTCCAGTCCAGCGTTGCAGCCCCTGCTCTAACCACTAGATCATACCACTTTTAGACCTGGAGGGCAAACCCATCCTTCTTGGTTACTCGCCCCCTGCTGTAATAGGTGGCCCTCACTGCCTTGAAAGCCAGTTGAGCTTGGAGAAGTTAGCGCTTTGGGTGCAACAGTCACTGCTGTGGAATTTAATGTTGTGGCAGGTTTGTCAGCATGGGACTGGGAACCAGGAGCTCCTGAGTTCTAATCTTCGCTCTGCTGCCAACTCTGTGGCCTTGGTCAAGTCCCTTACTCTTGCTTCACAGTTTCGAGAGAGAATGAAGCAGTAAAGGGCCCACAAATGCCATGAGCTATTGCTGATACTTGCAGTATTTATAAAATAGAGACTCTGGACGAAGCTGCTTTCCAAGGAGAGTGTTTTTTAGAGCTACAGAAGAAACTGATTCCAGTAATGACATTTTCACTTTCTGGCATGTGGGTGGAATCTCTTAGAGAAGTCTTGCTGATTATTTTTTTTAAACCCCTTGATCTTTACATCTTAATTGACTACTCTGCCGAGTAATGTGTTAAAGGAACTCTTTTGCATCCCGGTTTGCACTGAATAGTGTGCTTCCTTAACAGTTGTTAGGACTGTTCCCTTGTTGTGCTTGGGAGCTCGTTAGCTGTAACTTCTGAAGATTGCAATGATGCTAAAGCAAATCCCCTGCCCTTCCATTACAATATCTAGGTCACTTATCAAACTAAGATGGGGATAAATACATCTTGGGCCCAGTCCCCACAAGAGTTTGAACTATGCTAGCTACAGCAAAGGTCAGAAACGGTTGTTGCGAGCTGGATGGGGACAATAAACTGAGTGAGATAAAATAATGCTAATGAATAACCATTGCTTTTCCCAGTTGTCTCTGTACTGGCCGCACAAGCGGTGCTAGGTGTAGGTGAAAACTGCAGTGGTGTTTGCAAATGTTGAACAGGGGCAGAGTCTCCACTGCCTTGGGCTTCATCGTTCAGAACTGGCCTCCACAGCTATTAATACTCCCCCTTCCTTCCTGGAGTGCTGGTCACTCTCAGCGCCCTTTGAAACCCCCTAGAAGAGTACATTGAATAGGCAGTAAGGCTAAGATTTTTGTCACGGATATTTTGAGTAAGTCATGGACAGATCACGGGCCATAAAGAAAAATTCACGGAAGCTGTGACCCATGACTCCTACCAAAAATACTCACGACAAAACGGGGGGAGCTGAGCTGCGGGGTCCCCACGCCGCCCGCAGCGGCTAGGGAGCGGCAGGGGGACCCCGCAGCTCCCGGCTGCCACAAGCTGAAGTCATGGAGGTTGCTGGAAGTCACGGATTCCGTGACTTCCACAACCTCTGAAAAAATCGTAGCTTTAATAATCAGTAGCATTGCTGGCCATCTTGGTACCTGCTTAATGGATAGGATAGGCTCTGAGTCACCAAGATATTCACATTATTCTGTAATGAGGCTATTAATATGCAAAAAAATCATTCATGTGCCTGTGTACCTTGCTGAATTGGGCCCTAGCCAAGGTAAAGCTGTCTGCTCTGTGGTGCTCAGGACAGGCTTTGGTACCATGTTTTTCTATTCCCTTCATGTTGAATGCCACCTTACTGTAGGGCTGTTAGCAAGAGCTGTTTAACTGCCTTTTAGAAAATAGCCACCCCATGGGATGAATTGTGCACATTTACTGGTACTAAACCCTAGTTTTGGATTTCATGTGCAGGCCAGTGAGTGTCAGAACTGTAAACTAGACCTGGATGATGATAGAGGCACAAATCTGATCTCCCTTATGTGGCGCGAACAGCGCTTTTATTCATAGAAAAACATGATCTGCAGTTTGCGTGCCAGGTAGCTGTATGGACTGAGAAGCAAAACCCCATTTTCCCTCTGCCTGCTCTAGCTCAGGGAGAATGAAACTGGAACAGGAGCTGGGATCCCCTTTTGTGGGCTAGGAAGAAGCAGGGATTTCATGGCACCTTGCCTTACGCGAATGTCCTTTGAATTGTCCGATTCAGACTTCCGCAAGCGGGTGAGCGGGAACCGGAGCAGGGTTTCCCCAAGGCTGTGGTTGGGAGTCCCAGCAATCTGACTGACTGGATGTTGGCTATGAAGGAATGACTCTTGGAGATAATTATTCGTATGCAAAATGTTTGTCTTCCCCTGACTTCCTACTTAGCTTATTACTGAATGCACAGAATCTCTGCTTACATCATTGCATAAAATAATACCCCACTAGCTTTATAAACTCGATAGAGATTTCTAGAGTGCCCGGAGCGCACTCTTGAGTCTGTGAAAATCCACATGGGGCAGCAGTTTAACAGCAGATAGGTGTAGAGAGCTTCATGTGATAGGCTGTGCAGTGCTCAGTGTCCCCCATTGATGCTTGCCGACGTCTGTAGGTGAAACCTCTTAAGGCGTATTTGAGGTGCTGGAAGGGGATGCACGATGCTCGAAAATGGAAAGCTTCCTTGGGGGACAGCCCTGCTATAATGGCTCGTATTGGGATGGGGAAGAACTCCGGGGTAGGATCCCGCTTCCCTTGGCATCTGCGTGCGTTTGGATTAAACCAAACAGTGCGTCGGGAGCCAGCTGTTGGAAGTGCGCTCGTCTCCTCCTGGCGTCTATGGCGGTGTTGGGGAGCGTGGGCTGTAGGTAGCGCTTGGCAGCTTTGTTCTGAAGAACAGGCGTGACGCGTTAAGATGATCTAATTGGAGGACTCCCTATTCCATTATATAGTGGGCAACATTACCCTTGCAGCTGCCAGGGCTCGTATAACGGTTGCAGTCTTCTGTCCCTTCACCCAGGTGGGCAAGCGGAGAGGTGGCAACAAACTAGCCCTGAAGACAGGAGTGGTAGCAAAGAAGCAAAAGACCGAGGAGGAGGTAAGTGGCAGAGGCAGGGTTGCCTAGTGGATATCGCACTGGACTGGAACTCTGGAGACCTGGCTTGTTCCTGGTGTTGCTTTGCTGGATGCCCTTGGGCAATTCATGACCCTTTGTGCCTCCATTTCATCATCTGTAACATGGGGTGATACTGATTGTTAAGCGCTTTGAGATCTCTGGAGGGAAAAATGCTAGGGATGACAGTAGAACCTCTGTTTTACAAACCAGCTGGGAACTGGAGAGTTCATAAATTCGATGATCTCAAAATGACAGTTTCTGGTGTAGAAGGTGCGGTATCGTGCCCTGCGTAGCTTGCTTGTCCTTCAAACTGCTGCAAAGCGGTTTCCAATGCATTGACAGCATCGGAATGTGAAGGATGGTGATTTCCCCTCCCCACGGGGGGGTGGGTGTGTGTGTGTGGGGGGGGTTGGTTTGTGTAACTGGTGTTGTAAAACGTGGTTTCTACTGTAATATTTACTATTAGTGATCGTAAACGTTCTTGAAAGATCAATCAAGGAACATTTCTGGGCAGCGGTTTCTGGAGTGAAATGAGTTCTGAGTGACCCAGTGCTGCTTGGGGGAGACTTCAAGCCACCTTTATGCGCACCTATTCTGGGGCTGGGTGAAGGGAGACTGAATAAGAGAGTCTACGTGGAGTGTTATTCTGGGCTATTTGCCCATGTGTTGAAGCCGTTCTCTCCATGTGGACACTCCAAGTGTGGAACAAGGAGGCCTGCTTGTGTTTAGATTAATCCACTTCCAATGCGGCAGTTCTGGGCTATTTCCCTGTGCAGACAAGCCCTCGGTTGTACACCAACCTCCTATGTAGCGGAGATTCGCAGGGAGTCACTAGTGTGCACTTTGAGCTGTTAGTGGTGAAAGGGGCTTTGGTATAAGCTATATATGGGATTAGACCTGAAGTTTGGGTGCCAGGTCTCCTGGGTTCTATTCCTGGCCTGAGAAGGGGTGCTCTGGTGCTTAGAGCAGAGGTGGGGCAGGGAATCGGAGTTCTTGGGGTCTGTCCCCAGCTCTGAGTTGGGAGTCAAGATTCCTGGGTTCCAGTCCTGCCACTGGCTTGCTTGGGCAAGTCTTCCTGTTTGGGATAAGGGCTACTTTGCCTAGCGAGGGTGTTGGCAGGAAGCTAATTAGTGTAAAGCGCTTTGAAAATGAAATCCACTCAGTGTGTGTGTCTTGGTGACAGCCTTTGAATCCCCCCTCCTCCCCCCTTTCTCTTTCTGCAGGTTTTGACAAGTAAAGGAGATGCCTGGGCCAAATACATGGCAGAAGTGAAAAAATACAAAGCCCACCAGTGTAGCGATGATGACAAAACAAGACCCCTTGTGAAATAGCCCTTCTTTCTGCTGACTTCCGGGAGGACGCTCTGTTGTACATACTTATTTAAAACAGCGAAGGAGGGTAGCTAGTCACTGCGAACTTAACACAGCTGTTTCTAGCATTGGCTCCAATGGATGGTCCCACAGACGTTTTTTATATACCCAGGCGCGCCGAGACTTTCGTTAGTCTGTTGTTTACTTAGTTTTGTTTTTCGTTGGTTCCTTCTCGGAAGTACGGACTCTGAAGTAGTTGTAGCTTTTATTTTTTTAAAAGAATCCAGACTAGTGGAATCCCGACAATGTTGTGTATTTCCGCGGCTGTCAAAGCAAAATCTAATCACCAGCTCTCGTGTGTGAGATACAACTCACTTCCACATCTGTACACAGCCAAGAACCTGTCCCACCACCCCTGCTCTTCCCTCTCACCCACTGAGGACTCCAGCCGTCTCAGCAAGTTGAGTTTCATACTAGCTATCTTCTTTGAGTAGAAACCGTAGGCGGTAGATGGCGGGGGCCAAACTCCATTATTAAAGGTAAACGTGGATGCCGCAGTTGCATTTACTCATTAAAGACCTTGGATATTTTCAAGCTGCTCCTGCTTTGTTGGGTGTCTTTGATGCCGGAGCTACGTTCCCTGCAGCCTTGTTGGAGGGTTCCCAGTTGGTTCCTCAATACCGTTGCTCCGTTACCCTTCTCGGCGTTTTCAGGACCACTCAAGGGTTACTGGGTGACATGGAAACCACCACATGAGACGGTATCTGTTCTGCGACTGTGACCCCCAATTGCTACCTGTGTAAGGGGAGGGGTGTTTCTCAAAACTATCCGAGTGAATGGGAAGCCTCTGGTCGCTCCTGTAAGCTAAGCAGCTTGGGATGGTCTGAGGGTCAGCGAGGTGTGTTGGGAGGGGGAACACACTGAAGCGTTAAAAACTTGCTACTGCTCCTGAAGACTCAGCCCGATCACAGATGGGCCATGTCCTCCTGTGGGGAGGTTTGCCCCAAATCCGAGGCGCTGAGTGACATGAGCCATAGGCTTGGCTGGAAGTCAACCCCCTGGCTTGTGGCAGCTGTGACCAAGTCATTTCAACTCTGCCTTTTTCCCTACTCACGAGATACTTACTTCAAAGTAGGGGGGGTAGGAGGAGAGTTTCTACAATTCTGTGAAATCTTAAACTCCAGCTGTTGCTAGCAAGATCTGCCAGGTGGCAGCAATCCAACTAAATATCCACCTGTAATTAAGTGATGGCTTGTAACCCCCTGCTTTAACCTGAGGGCCTCTGCTCTGGACCTTTATTTCCCCAACAAGCGTGGGATCAAGTTGGGTTTAAACCTCAGGCCCATTGTGCCATTTTCAGCCACTTGCCTGCAGTTGGCTCTTCTCACCTGGAGATGCTCTGACCTAGCAGCAGGTTTGAGGCTAGAGAGGTGCAGCTGCCAATTAATCCTGGAATATTTTGGGAGCCAGATTTTCCCCACAGCTGGCCCTTGCCCTGAGGAGAGGGGGAAGGGGGTGGCTTCCTGTTATCTTCTGGATCCCCTAATCGGTAGAGACGAGTGACACGGATCTCTTGTGCTAGGTTCGGTTTAGTGTGACCATGAAGCTTATAGCGGGTATCCTAGCTGATGTATCCTACCTAGGTAAGGCTTTAAGTAGACAGCTGGGCCTTTGAGCTGCTGCAGCATGTCCCCTGTGGCTGTCCACCTGATTCATCCCTCGTTGTATCACTCTGCTGGGCTAAGCTCAGAGCCGCTGACCATTTTTTCTCAAGAGACTGGCTTTTTGAAATAAACTGGTAGGTCTGGTTCACAGGAAGTGTTGCTGGGTTTTCTGGCGGTGCTTTTGCATGTGTAACTAATTAGCTGTCTGCTGCCAATAAAGCCATTAGCAGGTACAGCTGCTGTAAATGGAGTGCTACAGCAGGGCTTCTCTAGCAGGAGAATGAGGGTGGTACCTACCTCCTGGGGTAGGGGGACTGAGGGAAGTGCTTTGAGCTCAGTGGGTAGGAGCTATGGAAGTAACTCCTCCCCAGGGTATGTCTACACTGCACCATTAACCTAGAATCCTACCACACCCCCTTTCTGTCCCATAAGCGCATCTGAGGTGGGTTTGAAGGTGGTTTAAGGCCAGGCGAGCTAATGCAGCTGGGGAGGTGGATTAGCATCCAGGCAGGAACCCCACCGGCTTTGCAGTGGGGATGCAGGTGGAAGTGCTCAGCTGCTGCTTGTCCTCCAATGCCCCACCCTGAAGGAAAGACAGTGTCTCCCATAATCGACGGAAGGAATCCCAGAGCATCTCAACCCAGGGATATGCCCCCAGGCGCATGCAGAAACCACGAGGACGTGGTTCAGTGCCGGCGGGGGGGGGCGGATACACCCAGGCACTGCTCAGCCAGGTTAACTGCAGCCTTGAGACCTCAACCAAGGCATAGGGCCCTGATGTGCTAGGTACTATACGAGGTCAGAGACGCTCCTGGCCCTGAAGAACTTAGGACTGACCCCCCTCAGAGGGGGCTGGGAAATGACTTGTCCAGGGTCACAGAATGGCAGTAGCAGAGCTAGGATTTGAACTCCCGTTTCCTGACTGCCAGTCTTGTGCTCTAGCTACTGGCCCCTAGTGCCTGTCTTGCGAGGAGAGTGGGAGGGGGAGGAGCTAAATATGAAGTTTGACTCGAGGGGAGTCAGTGCCTAAATTCACTCTCCTTTACCTTCTATATGGAAGTGTACATCAGTTACTGTCCCGGGAACAGAGAGTGCTAGTCAACCCTCAAACCACACTCCAGCAAACTAAGGATCAGCAAGTGCTGGGGAAATAAAATAAAGCAGGCCAGGGAGGGCCCCGTCCTGAACCACCCTCCTGCCTAACATCTTGGATGTTAAATACAGCAGGAGGTTGTGACAGGGGGTAGCAGTTTTGGGTGAAGAGACCCCGGGTCCAGGTTAAATCTCCCACAAGCACATCCTATTCCAGCAGTTAGCACGACTGTTTTCTCTGTGACGGGGCCTGGCCTATCAGCAACACAGTTTAGGCCCATGCTCCTGCCTGGTTTTCAGTTGCATGAGAAGTACATTATTGTCCCCCAGCAAACCATTACAGGATCCGCTCCTGGATGGGGCGGGAGGTGATGCAAGTGGTCGTGACAGGGATGGCTACAGGAGTCTTAAATGTTGTCTAGTGCTGCATCTCATCAGGGCTGGGGGGTTCTATTCCCCACCCGGACCTAGGGCTGACATGTCTCTCCTTCAGAGGTGTGTGCTGTGACCAGGCCTTTGTAAGATACTCTGCAATCAGAGCCGAGAGGCTTACCCCCAGAAATCCACGCGGCCGAGCACTCATAGGCAATCTATTTTATTGTTCATTTCCAAGGCAATGTACATCAGTCTGAACTTTCAAGCGCTAAATCCTTGTTAAGGACAATATGTAACTAGAAAAGCCCTTTCACACCTCTGGCCTGCGAGCCACTAACAGAGCACAGGACAGCCCGTCCAACTGGCAACTCACTAAAAATTGTGCTAACTCCTGGTGGGCCGGGCTGATTCCTGCACGACGAGCAGCGTCTGACAGCCGAGTGCGTGGAAGGCCAACGAGCCGGCTTCGCTAGGGTGGGTTTAAGTCTCAAGGCAACAAGGGAAGCTCCTGCTGCTCCCATCATGCGAAAGAAAACTTCCTATGTCATGGAGCAAACTTGGCCTCTGTTTCTACGCTCAGGTAGTTGTGAGTAGTCTTCATTGCCTTGTGAGACGGCTAAGGAAGGAAATCTGCATATTGTAGAGTTTAATGACTGGTATTAAAGTTGCGATCTCAAAGGGAACAAATGAACTGCTGCCCTGCCTTCCAAAAGGAGAAAATGCATCAAAAGCAACTGCACTTTACCTGGCATGCACTACTTAACCCATTTAAAATAGCGCTAGGGAAGAAATCTGCATTCGGTTATTTAAATCCATTCAGTTGTGCCACGATAAAAACCACATTGTGCCAAGCAGATTTGGCTTAATGGGAATAATTTATTTTGGGGACTATAAAACCTTTGGCGGGTGGGGGGGGAGAAGAGAAATTCCTCCAGGAAATAGCTTTGTTCAGGCAGATGTGCCAGCTGAAATATTAAAACACTGTCTGATGGGTGAGAATAATCTCTAAAGCAGAAGAGAGAAAATGTGCAGAGTTTGGTTTCCCTTCCTCCTTAAACCCAAGATTGATGCTAAGGAGGTTAGCGCCTTTTACAGGGTGCCATTTGTCATGCTAGAATCGCAGAGTCTTGCTGTAACATTGCTACTTAAAGTCACCCACTAAAGGGAGAAGGCTGCTTCTCAGGCACTCCCATTTGAGTAACAGCGGCCGGGGGGCAGGGAGCCGCTTTGGGGGGGGCTTATTTTCATCACTGCAGCCCATGTGGGGTGGGCGGTTTGGCTTCAGTCAGCCAAGAGGTTAAGCAGCTGCCACCACGCAGGGGCAGGAAAAAACAGGTGCTAAAGGAGCTGAGTTGTGACTATTTAAAGCAGAGAAGAACCAAAAAAATCCCTAGCTGAGCTAGATCTTGAGCAGCGCAAGCCTGCAGCTCTGGCCGACACCTCCATGGTCTTGCACCTTCCGGTTGTTAGCGAGGGGATCAGCGCCTGTGTGTGTTTAACCTCATCCGTGCCTCTGGCGCTTGTTCACTTCTGCGTTACGCTAATAGCGTCACACTCACGAAGGGGCTGCAGCTGAACAGCACCTACAACGCCCCCCTCCCCCCCATCAGAACCAGGCAATGCTCGCTAAGGAGCTACTCGGAGAGGCTGCATGGCAGGGGCAGGGGCTGCTTTCTGGGAGGGCCCAGGAAGGGAACGTTAGATACCTCAGCCTGACACGCTAATACAGGGTTTGTAAGAGGCAGCTTCTAACTGACATTTGGTTGGAGCCACATTCTAAGGGCTCTGGATGATCCGCAAGGCAGCAGGGCCGGAGTTCCTTGCCGTAGGAGTCTTTGGTGTATCCCGTGAGCGTGCAAAACGAAAAGCCTCCAGCTCGTCCGAGCCCCCCCGCACCACCGGCCTCGAAGCATCAGCGTGGGCCACGCCGCCGCCGCTTGGCCTCAGTTAGTCTCGTAGTAGGAGGCCAGCAGAGCAGCGTCGACCGGCTCCATGCAGGAGGGACAGGTGAAGGAGCGCATCAGCCAGTCGTCGATGCAGTGCACGTGGTAGATATGCAGGCAGGGCAGGAACCGGATAGGGTCTCCATACACAAAATCCAGCATGCAGATCACACACCTGTGGCCAGAGAGAGGGGAAGTGCTGTTAGCTCACCGGCTGCAGGGGAGATACCTGGCCGCACTGTCTCCATCCCTGCCTTGGGGGCTTTACCCCCCCGCCCATGTTCAGGGCCCGTTAAGCTAGAGCAGCCTTGAGGCTGCTCTAGTTCATGGGGGAGCCCTGGGAAGAGAGAAAAGTCCCTTTCTTCTGCCAGAGCAGCATATAGAGACTCCCAGCCAACACCTGGGCATGCTCAGAGGGAAGAGTCTTGACCCAATAAGCTGATGCACACTGATGTCAGGCACTGCAAGGCTGCATCAGACCAGTATTCTACCTCCCATAGTGCCCCGGACCAGCTGCTTCCAAGGAAGGTGAAAGAAATCCCGCCCCCCAACCCTATTGCTACATCTATCTGAGCAGGGTGAACCCTGGTGAACGGATAGGGTAGCAAAGTGATTTCCATTCTCATTTTCACACACCTGTACGTTTAATACACTGGCTTTTGGACTGGACAGGTTTCCGGGTTAATTTCCTGACCCACACAGGAAAACTCCTCAAGCATTTGAAATCTAGGCATCTGTCACCTAGTCAATTCCCCGCCATCGCAGGAGCGGCGGGTATGATAGCAGCTTGATCTCTCACCCGTTCTCTGCCTGGAGCAGAGTTTAGTCTCCTGATGACTGAACTGCTTTAATGGCCTGTAATATACAGGAGATGAGACTAGACGATCTAATGGTCCCTTCTGACCTTAAGCTCTATGAGAGAGAACAGAGTGTGCAACCGGCGCCCTATTCTAAACAGAAAAAAACGGGTTACGTCCCACCTCAGCCCCCCAATGGGAGACTCTCTAATACCAGCTGAACTCTGACACTCCAAACTTAACAAGCAGTAGCTCTCATGGAGGCTTGGTTATGTTTGAGAAAGGGTTTGGAGATAAAGTGATGCTGTTTGGAAGAAGTGGGATCAGCCCACCGGACAGCAAAATATTTGCAGAGGGCTGGCTGCTCTAGCTAAGAGGTATGAAGACAAGGACTTGGTCCTCAAAGACTTTCCATTCTAGGCAGACGTTATCCAGCCTTGTGTAATACCACAGGCTTGGAGCTGGCAAGTTGTTTTCCCTCGAGGGGTGAGTGGATTTTCTGCCAAGCCGGGAAAGTTTCCATGACAATTTTGGAGTTACCGCAAACCTAGGCAGTAAATTCTAAGGACTGTTTAGACATGCATTAGGGGCGGATTGCTCAGCTTTATGGCGATTGCCGTCAGCCCTCACAGCTCAGCCCGGGCTAAGAGAAGCGGAGAAGGGTGTCGGACACAAAGGACGTACTCTTTCACTTTTTTTTCCGATGGTTCTATGCCCGGATCGAAGATCCCTTTGGGCAGGTGCTGTATCAGCCCGATCCGCTGGGCGATTCGGATCTGTTCCTCTTCCGTTAGCTGCGTGGCAAGTCGAGTCTGGCTCGGCGTGGGGTGATACACTGGGATCGGCTCATGTTCCTTCAAAATCAGAAGACAGAGCTCATTACCCTGGTAACAGGCACCCAAGGGCTGAACGTCCCCCCTCCTCCTGATTTTAATAGAAAACAAACCTGTCAGGGATGGGCTAGGTAGACTCAACCCTGCCTCAGCATGCGGGGGTTGGACTAGATGACCTCTTGAGGTTCCGTCCGGCCTGGCATTTCTATTATGCTATTTAAGGTGTTAGTTTTGCAGTCTATCCAACGGGGAGATTTGAAGTGCCCTTATTTATACTGCAGTAGCACCTAGGAGCCTCAGTCCTGGATCAAGACCCCAGCGTGCAAGGTGCTGTACATTATTTAGATGTACTGCGGTAGCGTCCAGTACCCCAGTCATGGATCAGGACCCCAGCGTGCTAGGCGCTGTACAAACAGACCAAAAAAGACAGTCCTTCCCCCAAAGAGCTTCCAAATCCAAGTGTAAGCCAAGAGAAGACAGGTGGATATAAACAGACAGGGAAGCCCAAGGAAACACTGGTCAGCATGACGGGCAGTGCCCTCAGCACAGCAGGTGCCTAGCTGGTGTCAAGGTGTCTACATGCATCATGACAGAGGGGCGTTTTCAGAGCCCTGTTATTTGCCTCCTACCGCAGGGCTGTGAACAGTTCTTCACGGTGCTACCGAACTCAAGCACCAATGGAGAACAGCAAGGTTGCTCCTGAGGAAACGCCTGGCTGGAGACCCGGCCATTTCAGGCTGACCCACCCAGCCGGATGCCATGATCAGAGAGGCACAGCTTCAAGCCCTTCATCCAGAAACGCACACGCTAATCCCTCCCCAACCCCCCCAGGGTGTAATACACGTCCCTCCCCCTACACTGACAGAGGACACCAGCTGGGCTGTCATGCTGCTTCAGACCATTGGCTGGTGTTTCTCTACCAAGGCGAGAGGTGCCTTAGGCCATGTCTACACTTATGAGCTTTCAGCGGCACGGAAGTAAGATCGCTCAGGCAGCTGCATTATGCGGATGGGAGAGATCTCTCCCGTCACAGAATACAACCAGTTCAATGAGCGGTGGCGGCTATGTCAGCAGGAGACGCCGACAGAGCACTGTGCACCCGAGCCCTTGTGCGGGCAAAACTGGGGGAGGGTTTCCACACCACTGAGCGATAAAAGTTTTGCCAACGTAAGTGCTAGTGTAGACACGGCCTTAGAGTTTACATGGCTCTGTGCACTGGGCAGATCTCTTCCAATCGAATTAGGTGTTTCTCCAGCACCCAGGAGACAGCTGTGTCTTCAGGGTGGAGGCACCAAGCCGGGAGAGGAATGTTTAGGGTGGAGCCAGACTGAAATTGAGGACAGTGTACGCTGAGTATCAGGGTAGAGTCTTCCCAAGGGAGACTGTGAGAAGCCCCATTGCTTGGGGTGGTTCAGACTAGGACCAAAGGCCTGGGAATAGCCTCTGGGGACAATCCCGAGCTGGACAAGCCGGGATTCTCTGGCTCCCACTTTTGCAGGAGGTGCTGACAGGAGCTGGTCGGAAATACAGCTTCTCTGGGAATGCCAGAGCCCCATGTCCAAAGCCACTGCCCGCCAAAGGCTGGCAAGGGGAAGAGAATAAGCCTGGAAGCCAGGAGTTCCTGGGAGGATCCTGCTGGCCCCGGGTGCCCAACCACGCACCCATACAGGACTGGGAGTGCTGCTGGCTAGATCAGGTAGGAGACATCACCCCACCTGAACCGAATACCCTTCCCAAAGGAAGTCCGCACTGGGCCCCCCCCAGCACACCACATTAGCTGCACCCCCACCCCCAGAATCTCTCCATGGACAACACCCCTTGCTACTCCCCTCCCCCAGCTGCAGAGCCAGCTGCCCCAAGAGCCATGGGGCTACAAACCCCCCCATACTCCCCACAGGTCACACCCCCAGCTGCATGGCGAGCTTCTCCCATGGGCCACAGCGCAGCCTCCCTCCCCACCCAGAATCCCATCCCCATAAGCGGCAGCCCCCTCCTCCCAGCTCAGCCCCCCAACCACTCACCTCTCCTGGCAACCCACCTGCCACATGGGCCACACCTCTGAATACATCCCTCTCCTGGGAACGCCCCCATAGGCCTCAGTCCCTCCCCACCCCCCAGAGCCAACCCCCAACTGCTCCCCACGACTCCCCCCCAGCCCATGAGCCCCTCCTTCCCCCTACAGGCCACCCCAAGGCTCCCACTATACTCTCCCGTAAACCCCCCCCCCATGGGCCATCCCTCTGTCTCCCCAGCCCCCTATGCCCCCAGACTCCATCCCATGGCCCCCAGGCTCCCGCTCGGGCCACCCCCCCAAAACAGGCCCCATAGCCCCCCCAGGCTCCGCCCCCCCACAGACCCCCAAGCTCCCTCGCCCCCCGAAACAGGCCCCATAGCCCCCAGGCTCCCGCACGGGCCACACCCGAAACAGGCCCCATAGCCCCCAGGCTCCGCACCCCACACGGACCCCCAAGCCCCCCCAACAGGGCTCACAGCCCCCCCCCCCCCCCGGGTTCCATAGCCCCCAGACTCCCGCAGGAGCCGCCCCCCTGAAACAGGCCCCCCAGGCTCCCCCACCCCCCCAAACAGGCCCCATAGCTCCCCACGGAAGCCTAAGCCTGCACCCAACAGGGCTCACAGCCCCCCCCCCCCCCCCGGCTCCATAGCACCCAGACTCCCCCACGGGCCGCCCCCCCAAGCAGGCCCCATAGCCCCCCACGGACCCCTAAGCCCCCCCCCAACAGGGCTCACAGCCCCCCCCGGGCTCCATAGCCCCCAGACTCCCGCAGGAGCCGCCCCCCCCGAAACAGGCCCCATAGCCCCCCACAGACCCCTAAGCCCCCACCTAACAGGGCTCACAGCCCCCCCCGGGCTCCATAGCCCCCAGACTCCCCCACGGGCCGCCCCTCCAAGCAGGCCCCATAGTCCCGCACGGACCCCTAAGCCCCCCCCCCACAGGGATAACAGCCCCCAGACTCCCCCACGGGCCGCCCCCCCAAGCAGGCCCCATAGCCCCCCACGGACCCCTGAGCCCCCACCTAACAGGGCTCACAGCCCCCCCCGGGCTCCATAGCACCCAGACTCCCCCACGGGCCGCACCCCCAAGCAGGCCCCATAGTTCCCCAGGCTCCACTGCTCCCCCACGGACCCCCAAGCCCCCCCCCCGGGCTCCATAGCCCCCCCCCTGCCCTCCCGACAGGCCGCCCCGTACCTGGTAGGGGGGCGGCGCCGGGGGGGGCGGCGGGTCCCCGGGCCCCAGGCTGGCCCCGTCCCCCGAGTCGTTGAGCAGCGAGAGGTCATCGGCCGCCTGCGAGGAGAGGCAGTTCCCCATCCCCGCCCGGCGGGCCCGGCTCCCGGCCGGACACTGCCACCCCCGGCCCTCGGCTGGGGGGAGGGGCGGAGAGCGACGACGTCCGCTCCCCCCCACCCCTCGCCGGGCAATGGTACCGCCCTCCGCCCCGGGGCGTCACGGGAATTGGAGTCCTGGCGCTGTTGGCGGGGCTCCGCGCGTGCGCAGAGGGGAGAGCGTGTGCGGTGGGGATGGGACGCAATCAGCGAAGGGGAGGGCAGGGTGAGAAGGGATAGGAAAGAGGGACAGGTATGGAGTGAGAGGAGGGGGCAGAGCAGGCAGTGGCTGGGTGGATGTACTGGTGAAAATCCATTTGGGAATCGATTTGATACACCCCACATGACCTTCATAAATTGGGAATATCCTTGGACTAAATGCGCCATTTTCTCCTGCCTTGAGCCTATGCATTTGCCCCTCATTTTCTTCTTCAGGGTGCACGAAGAAAGCCTGGAAGATTTTTTCTTTTCCTTGTCTTATACGATTGCAGATTCATCATCACATGCTGGCATCAAACAGAGGGCAGAGTTAAGGTTGTCTGGTCTGGGGGTGACTGAGCAGGGCTGGTTTGCTAGGGGAGCAGGGTCCCCGGCAGGAGTGCTGGGCGAGCCAAGTGGGGCAAGCCCCCGTGCCCCAACTCCGATCCCCAACAGGAGCACTGGGCGGGTGGGCCGAGATGGGCAAGCCCCTGTGCCCTGACCCCATTTTCCCAGCAGGAGCACGGGTTGGGGGAGGGGACTGCAGGTGGAAGGGGTGCCTCTTGCTCTGGCCCAGGGCCCCACAAAACCATAATCCGCCTCTGGACTCAGGACACCTGGGTTTTATTCTGGCTCTGCCACTGACCTGCAATGTGACCTTGGGCAAGTCACTTCCTTTCTCTGTGCCTCAATTTCTGCTCCCAGCCTGTGTGTCTTCCCTGTTTTGAGTGTCAACTCTTTGAGGTGGGGATTGTCTTTGTCTCTCTATTGTCCTCCACACAACCTTGTACTGTGCAAACCCCTGTGTGGACATATTTATCGCCGTTTAAAACTGATCAGAGTGGCTTAGTTTATGAGGGCAAGCTAAACCAATGAAAGCCACATTTCAACTGATTTAAAAGCATCCACTGTTGTGGCGATTTAACCAAAATTGGTTTAAAAATGACCCCTATAGTTAAACCAGTATGACTGTGTGTAGACCAGGCCTCAGGTATGTACAACACATCTGACAGGTTATTCAGGGGTGGCCAGCCTGTGCCGGCCTTCTCTCAGCTCTGACCACTAGACCCCACTCCCCTCCCCGGGACTGGAACCGGAACCGAGAGTCCTGACTCCCTGGGCTCTAACCAGCAAGACATGTGGCTCTTCAGAAGTTAATTTGTGGCTCCTTGTATAGGCGCCAACTCCGGGGCTGGAGCTACAGGCGCCGGGGGCTGCTCACTGCTCAACCCCTGGCTCTGCCACAGGCCCTACCCCCCTCCACCCCTTCCTGCCCCCTCCCCTGAGCCTGCAGTGTTCTCGCTCCTCCCCCCCACCCCAGCCTCCTGCATGCCATGAAACAGCTGTTCGGGAGGTACCGTGAGGGAGGAGGTGCTGATCTGCGGGTGGGTGGGAGCAGTGGGGAGGGAGCTGATGGGGGGCTGCTGACGTATTACTGTGGCTCTTTGGCAATGTACATTGGTAAAGTCTGGCTCCTTCTCAGGCTTAGGTTGGCCACCCCTGGGTTAGTAGATGCTACTGTACCCTAAATCTCACTCCCCTGCCAGAGCTGGTGCTAGAACCCAGGAGTCCTGGCTCCCAGCCCCCTGCTCTAACCACTAGCTCCCACAGCTAGGGACAGAACCCAGGAGTCCTGGCTCCATCCCACCATCACAGTTTGGTTCAACAGATTGCGGGGGAATGGGGCGTGGCTTTCGCCTCTCTTTGGGAGCGGAGCCCGCCCCTTCCTCCTATCACGTGACCGGTACCCGCTTCTTTCCCCACCACGTGACCCCCCCTCAGTTTCCCTCCCTCACGTCACGTGGTGCGGCCGCCAGCGGGCGGGGAACGGCGGCCGGCCGGGGTCAGCGCCCGCGTGTCGCGTTCGCCTCGTTTTGCCGCCGCTGCAGCCGCCTCCCTGCCGGGCCGCCGGAGCCGCCGCCAGAGCGAGAGAGGCCGCCGCGCCCGCCCTGGCAGCCGGGCAGGTATCGCCGCGCCGGGCCGGCTAGGCCGCAGCGCCCACCGGGGCCTGCGAGAGGCGGGCGGGGGCAGCGTGGGCGCGGGGCCGAGAGGGGCGGGCGTTGGGGGAGCTGAGTAAACCCGGGGGCGGGGGGCGAGGAGCAGCCGGGGGGGAGAGGATGGGGGGGCTGGAAGGAGGGGGGGAGGGGAGACGATTGGGGGGTTGGAAGGGGCGGGAGGAGCAGCGGGGGGGGAAGGGAGAAGATGGGGGGCTGGAAAGGGTGGGAGGAGCAGCGGGGGGGAAGGGAGAAGATCGGGGGGGGAGGGAGAAGATGGGGGGGGGCTGGAAAGGGTGAGAGGAGCAGCGGGGTGGGGGAGGGAGAAGATCGGGGGGGGGAAGGGAGAAGATGGGGGGGATGGAAAGGGTGGGAGGAGCAGCCGGGGGGGAAAGGGGAGAAGATGGGGGGGGGAAGGGAGAAGATGGGGGGGACTGGAAAGGGTGAGAGGAGCAGCGGGGTGGGGGAGGGAGAAGATGGGGGGGCTGGAAAGGGTGAGAGGAGCAGCGGGGTGGGGGAGGGAGAAGATGGGGGGGCTGGAAAGGGTGAGAGGAGCAGCGGGGGGGGAAGGGAGAAGATGGGGGGCGGGAGGAGCAGCGGGGGGGGGAAGAGGGGGAGGGGAAATGGGCGAGCCCAGGTGGAGCGGGGGTCGTTGGGAGACCAAATGCGGGGAGGCCAGGATGGAGCCCAGAGGTGTGTGGAAGGGAGGAGGAATGAGCTGGGGGGAGGGATGAGCTATTTGCTGCTGAGAAGGCTCCAGGCTGAGATTGGGGTTGGGGGCAATCACTGGAGGATGTAGGGTGTGGGGGAGGAAAGAAGCACTTGGGGCAGGGGACTATGGATGGGTCCTGGACCTGTCCCTCTGGGCTGAGGGCCGGGGTGGTCCGGCCTCAGGGTTGTGGTAAGATGGGACCCTCTCTTCTTTCCCACCAGCCCAAATGGCACCATGCAAGGTAACCCCAAGAACGTGCCTCATCCTGTAGCTTGGTGAGGCTGGAGAGGGAGATTTGGGGCTGGATCGGCAGGGATTGGGAAGGGGGAGCTGTTTAGAAAAGGCAGGTCCAGAGCGGTGGTGGGTTAGGAGGAAGTGGGGTCTGCTCTGGAAAGGGTGGGGCAGAGAGGAAATGGTGAGGGTGGAGGCTCAGTCTCTCTCCACGTGTCTCTCTGCGTTGTGACTGTTGGTAGAGGAGCTCTGAGTTCCATGAAAACCCCCACTAACTTATTTTCAAGGGAGAGACGATGAGGGCATACCCCTCCAAAAAAAATCTCTTCGTCTCTAAATCCACTGAGTGCTCCTCTTCCGCTGAGCTCCCCACATGGCTTGGTTTCCTGGTGATAAGCATTTCGGGGACCACAGAAGTTTGGGGTTTTCCCCTACCTATTTCCCCCAGTAATTTGTTCTCCAGTCCAATTCTAAATGTCCCGAATGACGGTGCTTCCCTTGGGAAGTTGATTCCACAGTGCAGTAGATCCCTTGTAATAAGGAAACATTTTCCCATTGTCAGCTTAAACTTTCTCTATCGGTTTCCCTGCCGTTATTCCTAGCTCTGTACTCCCCTGGGGATGGATGTGATGCTGCTGGGGGAGCAGAAGAGTCCAATAAGGGCCTGATCTAGCAGCCACTGAACTCCTGGGAAGACTTCCATTGGTTTAAATGTGCTTTGGATGGAGGTCTAGCTCTGTAACATGTTATGCTAATATTATCTCCACTAAACCCACCCTCCAAACCTTAGAACAAAAATAGCATTTTCAGTCAGTCTGGTCCCTGCAGAAGCAGCAGAAACGTCTCTTGCCTCTGTATGAAGGCAGGAAGGACCCACATGCACCGAGAAGCCCTTTTCTTAGGCAGCCGTCTGCTCATGGATCAGAGCTGTGTCCAGTCATAGCTAGCGCAGGTCCATCCTGGCTGACAGCCAGAGTTCTGCAACGCCTGATGATCTTCCTTGCAGCTTAGTGAGATGCTCTGAATGGAGTGTCATTAACCTCTTTTCCTTCCTGTGTAGTTACAGCTCTGCACCATGGATTGGCAGCCCGACGAGCAGGGACTACAGCAAGTGCTGCAGTTACTCAAAGATTCCCAGTCTCCTAACACTGCCATGCAGCGTGTTGTCCAAGATGTATCCTTGGAATAAGCCAGGCTGCGCTCTAGAAAGTCTTTGCAGAACCAAGTTGTGTCTGTTTGCTTCGCTGGCTCATTGCTGTGTAAATTGTGCTGCAAACGAATACCCTTTAAGTCGAGGTGCCCTGCATAGCCGTAAAATGGGGGGAAATTTTAGTACTTCTGTCTGTGGATTTATTTTTTTATCTTGGAAGAATCTGTGTTGCTGGCATGCAGCTTGGCAGGGTGCCCATCTGGTCCTTAATGTTGCAAAAATCGGGTCCAAACAGATGCTATGCATCAGCCTTCCTTTAAAATCCCTGTTTGGGCGGTGAGCCGTTTTCTTTAACCTAGTGCTGTAGAAACTGAAGCAACTGAACCAATTCCCCGACTTCAATAACTACCTGATATTTGTCTTGACGCGGCTGAAATCGGAAGGTACGTTATCGGCTGTGATGAAAGTGGATGGAAGATACACGGGGACTTGTCCCTGTGCCATTAAGTGTCTCTTATGTGCGAAATTCCTTAACTGGGGATTGTTGGGATAACTTCTGGGAGCAAGAGAATAGAAAATTGTGAGTGTTGGGAGGTGGGTTTCCTTGTGGGGGTGGGGGGAGGGCTCCACAGACACAACTGAGCTCGTTAGTTTGTTAAATGACAAGCTAGTTGCTTGTTAAATGAGCTTGTATCTGATCTAGGCCTGACACATTAAGCCCCTCAAGGTTCTTGCTGGATTATCTTGTAAACTTGAATTGTCTGCTGATATTTCCTTGTGAATAGCTGGAAGTTAATGCTTTAGAAATGATTTTTCCACAGGTGTTCTTGCAAAAACTAGGCTCTGTTGCAAGTGACTGACTTTCCTAAGAACTTTGTTGAGATAGTGCTTAGAGTAGGGATCTGGGTTCTCTGAGAGGGAGACTGGGTCAGTTGGTAAGCAGGAGATGGGAAGTCTGTGATTGGTAGGTACTGATATGCCTCCCCCATCACCATAGTATCTGGATGCCTCACAATCTTTCACACACACATGTGCACACACCCCGTGAAGCAAGAAGGTGCTGTTGTTCCCATTGTACAAATGGGAAACTGAGGCATGATGCAGCTAAATGACTTGCCCAAGATCGCTCAGGTGGAGCGGGAATTGAACCCATGGTCCAGGCTAGCGCCCTAACCACTGGGCCAGCCTTCCTTTCCAAGCTGAGACTACAGTGTTCTGCTCCCAGCTGTGGGAGAGATGATGGGGCTGGTGGTTACAATAGGGGCACTGGGAGCCAGTTCTCCTGGGTTCTATTCCCAGCTGAACTTGCTGAGACCTCTTCAGTGACTGAGTTCACCTCCTGCTCATTTTGGGCCTCTTCAAAATGGGGCTGGGCCTCTGTCTCGGGGTAAGGCAAAGCCTTGGAGTGCATCGCGAAGGGGGGTTGTGTTCGAAGAGGAATGGCGAGTCATTGTGTTTGTAGATGAAGGTATAGTGTGAATATAATAACAAAAGGCAGATAGCTGCATCCTAAACCTTTGTGTGCATTGAGATTCTAGGCACATGTACCTGGGAAGCAAACCCACGTGATTTCACCCTACAGCCTGTCAGAGTGCTCTACAGGCTAGATATGTATAGGAATCTCTTCTCCTCCAATCACTCAGACATGCAGCCACCTCTGGGGTGAGCAGCGACAGCTGCTTATGGAATTTTTTTATTTTTGTCTCTCCCCCGTCCAAAAATTCTCTCTAACCAGATGAACCGACTCGCTCGCTCAGCGGGCTGATCCTGAAGAACAACGTGAAGGCACACTACCAGAGCTTCCCCCAGCCTGTGGCGGAGTTCATCAAACAGGAATGTCTGAACAACATTGGCGACGCTTCCTCTCTTATCCGAGCCACTATTGGTAAGAGCAGTGGGGAAGAGACAGGGTTGCCCTGTGGGAAGTTGGTCCAGTTTCAAGTAGCATTTACAGGCACTCGCTTATGTCATGGAAGTACATTTGCACGTAGGAGCGAGGAGTATATTGTAATGATCCCCTTAAAGCAAGGCTGTGCTCACTGCCATGGAAAATCATCAATGGCGTCGTCTCCTTATCAGGAGAGGATTTTTCTAATCGCTGGTGCTGAGCTCTTCCTGCTTCACTAGCAATGAAGACTCGGTGATGGGAACTTAGCTGATGCAGGAGGTGGGATAGAACCCAGCTTGCTCTCCTGTAGCTGTACCGCTTCCTGCAGGGCCAGTAGGAATAAAACACTCGCGCCTTGTCTACCCTTATGTGTGGTGGCTTCACTATGCTGGCATAACTCAAGCAGCAAACCTGTCTCCGAATGTAGATGCAGTTACTGATATAAAGCCCCTTATACAGTGTCTGTACTAGGGCTTCTACCAGCATATCTGTTGCTAAAATAATCGCGCCTTTTACTAACTGAGTTATGCGGGTAAAACTTTAATTATCGGTCAGGTCGAAGTCAGTAAAATGCGCGGGCGTGGGTCAAAGGTGCACCGAACAGCTGCGGAGCAGAACAGGTGTCTAATGAGAAGGGTGTGCTTACCTAATGCTTGTGTAGAAGCCTCCGGTCCTGATCCTTGCCAAGCAGTTCTGGTAGCATTGCTGCTTCTGGAACGCGTGGCTCCTGGAGAGCAGACCGATACAAGGGTCTGACTGTAGTGTGGTTCTATGGGATTGGATTAAACCCGCTGTGTTAGAGCAGGGGTTGGGGAGGGGATCGTGATAATGCCTATTTGGGGTGGGACATGACACCTCCCCTCTTCCCTGAGTGTGTGTAAATGACCCTGAGAGACTGAATGAGTGGAACACTTGCTTCGACAAGCCAGAGTTTACCATGAGGAGTGAAATGTCGTGTGTGTTTCCAACTGGCAGGGATTCTCATCACCACCATAGCTTCCAAGGGGGAGCTTCAGATGTGGCCGGAGCTCCTGCCGCAGCTATGCAACTTGCTGAACTCTGAAGACTACAACACGTGTGAGGTAAGACCGTGTCGGGGGAGAGGAGACCGCGGGGTTACATCAGGGTCTCTCTCCGCTTGGGCGTATAGGAGGTGAGCTCTGTCACCTGCTCAAATCCAGCCCAGCTGGGTGGCCCTGGAGTGAACTGAGTTGTCAAATCTCGGTCTGGTTGCCATAAGGATAAAGGTCCATGTTTCTATATTATGGTATCATGCCTCAATTTCCCCTCTGTAAAATGGGTCTGCTTTCCTAACGTAACCCACACTTATGGGGTGTGGTTCTCTAGCCGTCAGACTGAACCAGAGTACATAGTTCATGAGTCTGTATAGCTTTTGAGCTGACACACCTGGGTCTACTAGCTCAGACAGTAGATGTTCGTGCTTTTAGATCTAGAGGTCCCCAATGTGATCCCCACTGCCGACAGTCGTCTTTCCTCCCCCCCCCCCCCCCCCCCAAAGCATCTCATGTTTCACCAACATCACTGGTAGCCAAGGTAAATACCTAGACAAGGTTTCTGTGAGGGGAGCACACTTGGAATTCCTGAGATGGAAAACACTGGGGTAGGATAGAGTACTGTCCTTCATAGGGCTGCACGGACATTTTTCAGGGCCTGGGGCAAAATCTGAACGTGGGGGGGCTCCACTCTTCCCAAAAAAAGCCACTTGGGGTGGGGAGGTTGGGGAGCAAGCTCACCCCTTAGTGGCGGCTCCTGCTCAGGGGGATGGACCCACCTCCCCACTCCAGGTTTGGCCCCCCTGCCCCTCTGTCATAATAGAGTACGGCTGGGTCAAACTTGAGTGAGTGGTGTTGTGACCAGTCACAGGATCATCGCACCAGGTTGCAATGCCACTTAGTTTGGAGGCCCTCTCAAAGTGGGGGGGGGGTTGGAAAATTGCACCCCCCGGCAGTCCTGATCCTTCCATCCTGGGGTCAGGATGAGAGGGGGACGTAAAGAGAACAGGGCAGACTGAGCCCTAGTCAAGTGGACAGAACTCCTCCCAGCACTCATGTTAGCGATACTGCTATGGCTGTACCACTCAGTTTCCCTGCACAGACAAGGGCTTAGACTGTCCTTGCTTAATAGCATTTAAATGGCCTTGTCTGGCCTTTGAAACGAATACCTTCCCGAAGTGATCAGGGGAGGGGTCGAGATGACTCCATCAATGCTACTATTGTTTAGTCAGACTTAAGATGTGGGGACAGCAGCGCCTTGGTTCAGTTGTGAGACTCTCCAGTGGGGTGGGACACAGCTTGGATTTCTGTGCAAAGCAGAGATGCAGATAAGGCTAAATCTTGGCAGCTCCTTGCAAGTACGTTCCGACCTCCTGCAGCGGAGCCCCTTGGGTCCAGTTACTGTCTAGTTACCGTGAAACCCCAATTTGTTTCTATCTGAAGTTGCCAGGGGGCAGTGATGATCCCTGTTCCAGAGCGTTTACAGTCTATAGACAAGAGAGAGGGTGAGTGGGGGAAACCGAGGCACAGAGTGGGAAGCCCAAGGTCACGCAGCAGGTCGTCCAGTGACATACCCTCTAGGCCACAATGCCTTCCTCAGGTTTATGGTGGTGATAGCGTTGCCTTCAACATAGCTATGGTTATCACCATAACTAATATGCAGCCATTGTGCTTGATGCTTGTATAAGACGTCTCTAGGTCTGGGAACGCTAACAGCAGGACACAAGCAGCCAGGCCACATTTTCCATCCCTTCTTTGTAAACACTCATGGGTTGAATTTGCGTGTGTCCGTACAAAGCTATTTCTGCCTTGTTCTCCCGAGCGTCATACAAACGTAAATCTTCCCTTTCGCTCTGTAGTCGGCTGCCAGCGTTGTGCCTTGGGGAGGGGCGCTGGTCTGGGACGCTGAAGATCTGGGTGCTAATCTCAGACTCCCTGTGGGACCGTAGCCAACTCTCTGCCTCCGTTTCCCCAGCTGTGGTGGGATAGTACTTCCCAGCCGTAAGGAATACCTCCCAGTTTGAAGTGTGCAGGTAGAACTGGGATGGAGGCTAGAATATTACAGGTGGCTGATCACAGAGTTAACCACAGAACTGGGGGGGTGGAACTCCTGGCTCCCGGTGGGCTGCTCAGACTGCTAGCCTGTGTCACGTTCGGGAGTATCCCCGCTGAAGGACAGCAGATGCTATGCTATAACACAGGTTCTTGCAAGAGCCCTCAGTTTAACTAGGCCCTTCGCCGGCTGCTTTCTGGGGTCGTTGGCTGAGGTTCTGAGGGGAGGCTAAAAGGGAATCTTGGATTAGAGGAATTCTCAGTAGCCCGGGGTTCTGTAATGAGGCCTCTTCTCTTGTGGACCCTTCTGGGAGTGAGCGGCCGAGTGTGTTGTGTTTAGGGGGCCTTCGGTGCCTTGCAGAAGATCTGTGAGGATTCTTCCGAACTCCTGGACAGCGATGCTCTGAATCGACCCCTGAACATCATGATTCCCAAGTTCCTTCAGTTCTTCAAGCACTGCAGCCCCAAGATCAGGTGCGTATTAGCTGGCCCGGTGGTGCGGGGAGCGCCGCGCTCTTCGCCGTAGCCCTGGGGTACATGCGTGTATGAAACCTCCACGGAGCCGGCCCCTTCGTAACATCCCACTTCCCCTTCCTGAGCGCATTCGCTTTCTGCTTTGGGGGATGTCTCTGGGCTGGTACCAGAGCAAAACTTACTTGTCTGGCCCCCATCTCTACAAAATCTGAGCATTCACCATCCTTTATTATTGATCCTCATCACGCCCCTGTGAGGCGAGGCAGGGCTATTATCCCCATTGTACAGATGGGAAACTGAGGCACAGCGAGGCTAATTGACTTGCCCATGGTCACACAGGGAGGAGGTGGCAGAGCAAGGAATTGAACCTGCATCTTCGAATTCTGGGTACTGCCCTAACCACTACACCTCCTTCCTCTCGATCGCCATGCTACCCCTCCTGGGGTGAAATACCCAACTAACTTATCCTCTGCACCACAGTGGAGGAGGAGAACTTGGCCCAGGAACCCCAGGGCAACCCCCCTCCTCTTTAATGTCTAGATGGGGCGCCCTGGTTTCTACAGACTCTCCCAAGAGAACCCCATCCTGGTGAACTACATGCAACTGGGTTCCATCATCTGCACAGGCTGAGGGCCTGAGATGGGCCTGCATGATAACACTTTTAATCTGTAGATCTCAAAGGAGGTCAGTCCCATTAACCCCATTTTACAGGTGGAGAAACTGAGGCACCAATGTCATCCAGCCAGCAATGGAACCCAGGTCTATCCACTGGGGCCACACTGCCTCCCAATGTCTGTTTCACTAAAATCCCCTTTTGGGAGGGTGGCAGGGTGACCTGTGACCCATTCTCTTTTTTTCCCTCCTTGATCAGGTCCCATGCCATTGCCTGTGTGAATCAGTTCATCATGGACCGAGCTCAGGCGCTGATGGATAACATCGACACCTTCATCGAGGTGAGGAGACGTTTCAACGCAGGCCAGACCTGGGTGCAGCACCGCGCCCGGATGGTCCGAGGCAGATGTGCTCAGCTGTCCCATAAGGCACCTCTATGCCAAGCACAGCCTGTGATCCCAGAGAACGCTAGTTGCTCTGAAGGGTGGTGATAACACCCAGCTGTGGCGCTCAAAGCACTTTCTGAAGGAGGTTTTACAGTTGGGGAAATTGAGTCACGGAGGTGAAGTGATTCGCATAAGTCACTCACCCAGCAGAGCTAGGAATAGAACCTGGGTCTTTTGCCTCCTAATCCAGAGTGCTGTCCCCTGAGGCACACTGTCTGCCATGTGCGGGTAGGGACCATTATTGTATCTGTGCCTAGCACGTGGAGCCCTGCTCCATGACCGGGGCGACCACAAGACAAATACTCACAAGCTCCGTCTGGCTCCTTTGTGCAAACACCACCTCGTATTTCCCTCCTGTGTTAGCCTCCGACTCATGTGCATCCATTTTAACGCCCCCTGGACTTCGGGCCTGTGCTGAGCAGTCCAGAATATATCTGTGGCTTCACGTCCTAAAGGTCGGCCTCTGTGCAGGGCCGCGCAGAACAGCCCGGTGCAGTGGAATTCTCCCCTGGCTTTTCACAGGCTTTGTAGCGTGTCGAAATCCCTCCCCCACCCAAGTTAAACTAGACCCTCACTGTTTGAAAACCAAGCCTGCCTCCAGCCCTGTCAGGCAATAGCCTAGGGACTGGCTAGACCTCTCTATTCCATGCCATGGAAATCAGCAAGGGAATTCCTGCTCTAGGGACCCTTGGTGTCGGTGAGTCTCAGCTCCCTCTTTCCCCGTAGCACTTGTTCGCTCTGGCGGTGGACGAAGACCCCGAGGTTCGGAAGAACGTCTGCCGAGCGCTGGTGATGCTGCTAGAGGTCCGGATCGATCGTCTGATCCCTCACATGCACAGCATCATTCAGGTGAGTCCCAGAGTGGGATCCCGCGGCTCTTCTGTGGCGGAGTGGGCTTCCTGGGGATGCTGTGGATCAAATCAGTTAACTGCCTCCAGGCTTAGGGCGGGGGGAGGATAATGTAAACGCTGGCCCAAGCGTGGGTGGGGAGAAGGAGCAACAGACCTGCTAGTAAACTGGCTCACACTGTAACCAGATTCTCAGGTCGGTGTGAGCGCCCCCCTTTGGCTGCTGCTTGCCCACTCCACCCCGGGCCTGGGTTTGCTCTTGTGCCCAGACAAGTCCAGGAAGCTGGGCTTCTCTGGTGTAACCGCTGAGGTAGGGATCCCATCCTCTTCATGCTCTAGTCACAGTGCTCGATGCATTAGGCTGTCTGTTTGCTGAGGGTAAACAGCATCCAATCTCTCACCTGTGTGTTAAAGGCAATTCCCCCCAGTTGGCATTCGGTCAGGACGCGGGTGACTGCCCCTACCTGGAGTTGTGATGCTGGCTTGATTCCAGAGCTTTGGGGTGTTGGTTAATGCCCCATAGATTGTGCCCCCTACCATCAGGTTTCATGGAGACTCAGGGTGAAATGTGCTGAGCCCGGCATTGGTTGAGATCAGCCAGGTTGATCTGCCTCCTGGCATTTCAGCACGTAGGACTATCGGGGACCTCCTGGGTCACTGACTATAGTTCCCTGCTACCGCAGGCCACCCCGGGCAGTCATGTCCACTAACGTTCAGAAACGTCTCAAGCTCCATCTTCAGCCTGGCTCGGTTATGGGAGCCAAGTGCCTGAGCTGCTCCTTGCACGGCGGGCGAAACAAAGCGAGGGCGGGGGGAGCGGAGCTGGTAGCTACAGTGCCACAGGCCTGCCCCGAAGCCGGCGTTTTATCAGCGCTGCTCTTCTCCCCAGTACATGCTGCAGAGGACCCAGGACAACGACGAGAACGTGGCCTTGGAAGCCTGCGAGTTCTGGCTGACGCTAGCCGAGCAGCCCATCTGCAAAGAGGTGCTGTCCTCGCATCTAGTGCAGTGAGTCGCTTTGCTTCTGTACACGCCGGGGAAGAGTCGGGAAGCCTATTGGGGCGGCTGCTGCATTTAGAACACACAACAACTCGCTCGGTTGTCCCCTTTGTTCTCTAGTACGGGCTGGTTATAGGCACCTGCCCCACTCTGTGATTGCCACCTCCCGCTACTCAGACCTTGATTTCTGAATCCACCCTTCTTCCCCCTCCTCTTGACAGATTGATTCCGATCTTGGTGAATGGAATGAAATACTCTGAAATCGATATCATATTGCTAAAGGTACGTGTCTGTCGATCCAAAGAGAGCGGGGGAGAGTGCACTTGGGACCGCCAGGGTGCCTGTGTTCCCATCCCAGCTCTGACACTGACTCCTCATGTGGCCTTGGCCATGTCCCTTCCTTTCTCTTTGCCTTCGTCCTTCCTGGCTGTAAAATGGGACTAATGCTTGCTAAATATGATCACTGAAACATGCTGTGTGTGAAATTCTCTTCTCAAATCATCCCTTCAAAGGGCAGGGAGCTGTATCTGCCTCCCAAGTTACCTAGATCATTGTTTGCAAATCAAAAGAGACTCTCTCTGTTTTAATGAGCTGCCTACCCGCCGTATTGATTTATTAAGGGCATTTGTGTTTGCAGTGTAGCAAAGCATTCAGTGTTAATCTACTTGGGTTGAAAGCTCCTTGGGGCAGGGACTGTCGTCTTGGTCTGTTTGTACAGCGCCCAACACAATAGGATCCTGGCCCCTGACTGGGGCTCTTAGGTGCTACCGTAATATATATAATATTAGTACCTGAGGCTTTGTTATTGGACGCTGTGGCCATTGGGTAGCCCGAGTGAAGTGAGTTTCCAGGTCTCAGTCCCCTCCTGGGACTCACTTTCACATCACCACACACACACACACCCCCATTGGCACCGGTTAGCAGCCGCCCCCTCCCCCCCCCCCCCCCCCCCCACACACACACACACACACACACCCATTGGCACTAGTTAGCCCCCTCTTGTGGCACGGTCAAGAGGGGGCCAGACTGAGATCCAGCTACTGAGGCACAGCGAGGAGGGTGTCAGAAGTGAAGCGTGGCTTGCTGTACCCTGGGCAGAGGGTGTCCGTCTCCAGGACCCTCATGTCCCTGGCCGCGTTACGCACGCTCATTGAAAGAGTAGCCTTGGAGCTGTCTGTGGATTGCTGGCAGTGAAGCTCCCTGTTTCATGGGATCCTTCCTAGAGGGAGGATGGGCTGGCAGGTAAGGTGCTGCACTGGGACCCAGGTTCAATTCCTGGCTCTGCCACAGACTCCCTGTTGTAACCTTGGGCATGTTACTTAAACTCCGTGCACCTCAGTTTCCCCATCAGTGCAGCGGGGATAGTGCTTTGTTTCATGTGAAGGCTATTTGGGGCAGGCACTGTGTCTTCAAAATGAGGCCTTGATCCTGGGGCACTACCGTAATACACCTAATAAGGAAGAGGACCTCTAGCAATATTGTAGGTCATAGGTTAAGGTGAGGGAGAGGTACCAGTTCATGACCTCCTGGAAGTGATGTATAATTTCCAACCTGATGACAATGATGGTTGTTGTATTCATACTGTCTGATCCGAGGAGGCGTGACTGGGAGCGGCTATGAAGGGGGATCTAAAACAGGAGCATGTTAGGTACGGGAGTGGCCTTAGCTGGGGCCGGGCATCCCGTACTGCTGCGAGATCTCTGCAAAACTGTGCCTGCGAGAACCCAGAGACTTGATCCTACAGCCCCTCATTTCTAGTGGAGAGTAGCAGAGGGAACTGGGACTCGGGAGAGCTGGGAATCAATTCCCAGTTCTGCCACTGGTGCGCTGGGTGACCTTGGGCAAGTCCCTCCCATCTCTGTGCCTCGGTTTTCCCCTTGTAAAATGGGGATAATGATACTGCCCTCCTTTGTAAAATGCTTTGAGATCTACCAACGAGACGTGCTAGGTGTTGTCCTGACAATGGCTGAACCCTCTGCTTCTCAACAGTGGGGCAGAGGGTGCTTTCTTGGTTGGGTGCCAACGCCTTCCCTGTAGAGAGAGGGGGCTTGACACAACCGCAGTGTGCAGAACAGATGCATGTGGCACGAGGGCCTGAGCAGCATGTTGCAAAGCCCTGGGGGTGAATTTCAAAGGCGCAGAGGGAGTCGCTCCCCAAATTTCCCCATAGCACGGAAGGAACACCGCCGCGCAAGCCGTGCGGTGGGGGTATATGTGACTTCCCAGGTGCTGTATCTGAGGGTCCGGCTATACTGCAGCGGGACATGGCGTTTCCAGCGCGGGGAGATGCAAAGTAGCATGCTAAGGACAGCCGTGTAGTCACGGTGGGCTAGCTGGTTGAGTATGTACCTGGGGTCTCAGGCAGAATTGTGCCCAGGGTGCTTAGCCTGAGCCACTGCGACTGTGCTGCTATTTTAAGTGCTCTAGCCCGATCAGAGCTAGCACAGGTACGTCTCCGGGCTGGAAGTTACAGCTCCAGCGGCGGTGGAGCCGGACCCCCAGAAGCCTGTTGGAGCCCAGCTGTGGTTCCCCTTGAAGGGGAAGGGCAGAGGGTCGCTAGCAGCCGCTCTCCGGAGCGACCCGCGGTGAGAACGGCCTTACGGCCGTATCCGAACCGCTCTCTGTCACCCCAGGGCGATGTGGAAGAGGACGAGGCCATCCCAGACAGCGATCAAGACATCAAGCCTCGCTTCCACAAGTCGCGCACCGTCACCCTGCAGCACGAGGAGGACCGGACGCAGGATGACGAGGACGGGGAGGATGAGGACGACGACGATGACACGCTGTCGGACTGGAACCTGAGTAGGTCGGGGAGGGGCCGGGCTCGCGCCCAGGTCTGGTTTGGGCAGATATTGATGTGACTTTAGGGGGTGGTCAGGGGACACCGTAGCTAGGCATCGGCCATAGTGCGGCAGCCTCCTCACCCTGCCCGGAAAAGCCGGGTGTCCTGGGGACAGTCTGGATTGCGTGTGCAGCACCTGGCGCAGCAGGAACCTGAGCTGGGGTCGGGGCCTCTTGGCTGTGGCGTAATATAAATAATGAACGTATCTCCCTCCCCACAGGGAAGTGTTCGGCCGCGGCCCTGGACGTCCTGGCCAACGTGTTCCGAGACGAGCTCCTCCCGCACCTCCTCCCGCTGCTCAAGGGGCTGCTCTTCCACCCCGAGTGGGTCATCAAAGAGTCTGGGATTCTAGTCCTGGGGGCCATTGCTGAAGGCAAGTGCCCTGCGTGGGAGCGGCGGCGATGGAGCGCATCCACCACGCAACCTGCGGGAGCCAGTTGATGCTTGGTGGTGGGGAGGCAACATAACCGATGTAGTGTGCAGTGTTGTACAGGGTGGGGAGGGGGAGAATTCCCACTGGACGTTCGTCTCTCAGCTGGTCTTTGACTGACCGGTGCCACATGCCTCAGAGGAAGGCAGAAGAGCCCTGCAGGAGCAGATCTGGGGTAATCTACCCCCTATGGAGGTCTCATGACCCCTAATTATTAGATGAGCGTAAACCACAAAGCATGAGGCTTTATGTCCTTCCAATGCTTTGTTAACTAACTGCTCTGCCTCTGGCTGTCCTTGTTAGCCATATAAACCTCCAGCCCCTCTTTGAATCTCGCGAGGTTCTTGGCTTCAGTGGCATCCTGTGGCAATGAGTTCCAGAGGTTTCTGGGGCTTGTAACTGAACCCTGGCCTGCAATCCTCTATATGCCCAGGTCCACTGGCACTGGTATTTCCTGCCACTCGCCTCAGGTGTTTTGGGACTGAGGAACTTGTGGCACATGATTGGCTTATTTTAAAAAGAAAAGGGCTAAGATGGTTGTGTTCCAGCAGCTAATCCTCCCCAGAGACCCCCATGCTTGCTAAGGGATGGGGACCAGTGTTAGTGTCCTGGGGGGACTGCTGGGGGTAGTCCCAGCAGTACCTAGGAGTGTCACTAGCGGGAGCCCTGGCTGAACAGTCCAATAGAGGCTGGAGGGGCCTATCCTTCTGCCCCCTCTTCTGGGCTCTGAGCATTCCCCTCTTCTCAGGCTGCATGCAGGGCATGGTGCCCTACCTCCCCGAGCTCATCCCGCACCTGATCCAGTGCCTCTCGGACAAGAAGGCCCTGGTGCGCTCCATCGCCTGCTGGACCCTCAGCCGCTACGCCCACTGGGTGGTGAGCCAGCCCCCCGACATGCACCTCAAGCCGCTGATGACGGAGCTGCTCAAACGCATCCTCGACAGCAACAAGAGGGTGCAGGAGGCAGCCTGCAGGTAGCTGGGAGTGTGGGGCGGTGTTGGGGGGTGGGAACTGGAGCAGTTGCAGACCAGTGCCGAGAGCTTTTCCCATGCTAAAGACAGAGTCCTGTGATCAGGTTTCCCCTTCCACAGCTGCAGTTCCCAGCGGCTTTAATCCTGAATCACGCACCCTGACGGTGCCCCTGGGCTATCGGCGAAGGTTTGCCAGTGGCCACGCAAGCCACTGTTCTTAACCAGCATCTGTAGCCACCCTGGCTACGATCTGGGGCTAGCGTCAGCTTCCCAGTACCAGCCACTGGTGCCTGCATCGCCGCTACGGCAGGTGAACTGAGGAGAGCAGTAACACTCTCTCATAGAGCCATCCTCTCCGACAGCCACGGTCTGCCTAGACTGGTCCTGGCTTGAGGTGTGGTCGCTGCTCACGCTGGATCTTCCCCCATCTCCCGCGATGCTGTTCTCTGGACATGATGAGGAACTTGAAGTTTGATCTTAACCATGACTGACTGTGTGTTCATACTGTCTGATCCGGAGAATTACCGTGGGGTGGGGAGATAGCCCGGTGCTTCTGCTCAAAGCCAGCGGGTGGGGTGGGGGAGCCAGCTCACGGTGGCTTGAATGATTTATTACAAGAGGGAAAATGAAGTGGGTTTCATCTGCTTTCTAAGTTGGACTTACCTGGCTGCCCTCTGCTGAGTTTGCTGCTGGCTTCGTGCCGCTTCCTGGGACCCGTCAGGTTCTCTTTGTTTGGGTTAATGCTGCTGGGTTTTTTTCTGCCCCCCATCCCAGCGCCTTTGCAACCCTGGAGGAGGAGGCTTGCACGGAGCTGGTCCCTTACCTCAGCTTCATCCTGGACACCCTGGTGTTTGCCTTCGGGAAATACCAGCACAAGAACCTGCTGATCCTGTACGATGCAATTGGCACCCTCGCTGATTCCGTGGGGCATCACCTAAACCAGCCGGTATGTGCCGCCTACCCTCTCCATCCGACTGATTGCCGGGGGTACTGGTGCTGGCATTCACACACCGACGCGCCGTTGCCCCCTCCTTTCCCCCGCCCAGCGTAACAATAATAAAGCACGTTGGACGCTTTCCCCTGATGTCTGCTGACCCCTCCCCTCCGTTCCTTGCCCTTACAACTTGCAGCTGCCAAGGGGATAGCAATTGACGTGGGTGGAGTGAGGACCAGTAGCTGCGCTGGGCAGCACTTTCTTGCCAGCAACCACTGCGGCTGTGTTACCAGATTCCCTTGGTGCCTTCTCCATGCAGCTCCGCACCCAGGAACAATGATGAAGGAAGATATAAGACTGAATCCTGAAGCAGTGTGTGGACTGTCTTTGTTTTCTGGGAGTTCTGGGTTGAGCTTAGATTGCTGGAGAGGGATGGCACAGTGGTTAGCGCACTAGCCTGGGGCGTGGGGACCTGGGTTCAGTTCCTAACTCCGCCACAGACTCCCCATGAGACCTTGGGCAAGTCACTTAGCCTCTCTGACTCAGTTCCCCAACTATAAAATGGGGACAAGAGCACAGCCCTACGGAGTGCAATGTACTCCGATTGGCTGGTGATGCGGGGGTGGGGAGGGGTATATAAAAGTACTCACGCTAGACCGCAGTGTAAACCACCCCCCCCCCCCTTTTCCTCTCTCCTTCCTGTAGGAGTATATCCAGAAGCTGATGCCCCCTCTGATCCAGAAGTGGAATGAACTGAAGGATGAGGACAAGGATCTCTTCCCTCTGTTAGAAGTGAGTGACTGTGAGAAACGGGCAGGAGAGAGCGTGCTGGGAGATATAGTTGTGTATCATGGTCTCCCATCTCTGAGTTGTACTGTGGTGGCTGGAGGGGGAGGGAGAGAGGTGGGATCGGAAGGATAAAACCCTGTGATGTGTGAATTGGAACAGACCTGGGTGAGATCGGGATCAAAGGAGGGCTTACGGTCTGACGGACCCCTCTAAACGTCCTCTGAGGTGTCGTGTCTCTCTCCAGTGCTTGTCGTCCGTAGCAACCGCTCTCCAGAGCGGCTTCCTCCCATACTGTGAACCCGTCTACCAGCGCTGTGTGACGCTGGTGCAGAAAACGCTCGCGCAGGCCATGGTAAGTGCTGGACTCCTCGCTGCGGGTGAGAGCGGGAACTTGGGCTATTGTCCTTCGTCTGCATCGAGTGCAGGTGGGGCCCCGCTGTTAAGAGCTGTTGGGACACCCGCTAAGAGACGAGCCTGTCCCGAAGAGCGTGCGATTGAAATAGACGAGACAAAGGCCGCATCCTTCTCCCCGGTTTATGGATGGGACCCAGGAAGGGGGAGCGATATGCTCAGCTGGGAATTGAACCTGGGTCTCCTGAGCGCCAATCCAGTGCCGTAGCCACAGCCATAGCCCTCTCCTCGGGAGCATGTTGGGCTCCGAGCTGGGGGTGGGGAGGTTCCCTTTGGGAGAAGCCTTTGCCTTTAACCCCTCTCCCAATCAGATGTACAATCAGCAACCGGACCAGTACGAGGCCCCCGACAAGGACTTCATGATCGTGGCCCTGGATCTGCTGAGCGGCTTGGCGGAGGGCTTAGGATGCCACGTGGAGCAGCTGGTGGCCAGAAGCAACATCATGACACTGCTCTTCCAGTGCATGCAGGTGAGCCGGCTCCAGACCCTGGGTTACCGGCTGCATCCCTGGGAGGCTGACTCACTCCCAGTCTAACCTTTCGCTGTTGCTCCGTGCAGGACACCATGCCGGAGGTTCGGCAGAGCTCCTTCGCCCTCTTGGGAGACCTCACCAAAGCCTGCTTCATGCACGTCAAGCCCTGTATCGGTAGGTCCCTGCGCCGAGCCCTCGCTTTCCTGCCATTGTCACGGGGGTCCCTCTTGCCTCTGGAAGTGATGGAAAAGTTCTGAGAGTGGAGCTCTTGCTATGACCGTCACAGTATTCATACTGTCTGATCCAGAGGGAATAGCAGAGAGGGACGGGCTGGCCTTGTGATTGGGAAGCAGAGCTGGGACATGGGAGGCGCTGGGTTCAACCCCAGCTTTGCCGCAGGTTCCCTGCCTGACTTCGGGCAAGTCATTAAATAGCTTACGGGCCTCAGTTTTCCCATCTGTAAAATGGAGGTGACGAGCCTTTCCTTTGTCCAGCCTGCGAGCTCTTGGGGGCAGGGACTGTCTCGCTCTGTATTTGGGCAGCTCCTGGCACCATGAGGCCCCAGTCTCAGGTAAGGGCTCCAGCCAGTACCAAGTGGAGGAAGAACGGACGCGTCTGTAGGCCCCTTCATACAGTGCTGGTCCTGAGAAGAGCCGGAGACTGCATGAAGCAAACCAAGGGCTTTGCTGCTGCTATTGACTTCACTTAGAAAGTGCCCAGCTACTACTGTGATGGGTGGGACGGAGGGGTGGTACAACACCTTAATAGTATGTGCCCCACCTGCAATCTCTACAGCACTAACCCTACATCCTTCCTCTTCCTCTCTGCTCAGCTGAGTTCATGCCCATCCTGGGCACCAACCTGAACCCGGAATTTATCTCGGTGTGCAATAACGCGACCTGGGCCATTGGAGAGATCTGCATGCAGATGGGTAAGCGTGCCAAGCGCCAGCCAGGCTCTCTCACTGCTGCTCTCTCACTCCCACGCCAGTGCTGTTGGGGACGACTCCCTGCCAACGAGAGGGGAGTGCACCAGCACAAATCCTCGGGGGGGAAGCTCTAGCGGCTGTCTAGTGCCTTGGAGTTAAAACCGGCAGGTGTTGGGGCTGGGTGGATTGCACTGATCTTGTTGAGCCGGGGGCACTGGTAGGAGCTGCATCGCAGCTTGCTTTCGATACAGGAACCCTGGCGTTTGGTGCTAGGTCGGTCCCCTCACCACAGAGGGGTGGAGATCCCACCTCATTCAATGGGATGATGGCTCTGGCATTGTGTGTACAGCATGGGGAGGGGGGCTGGGAGTCAGGACTCCTGGGTTCTAGTTCCAGTCTAATCTGCCACTCTTTATCCGTGCCTCAGTTTCCCCGTCTGCAGAGGCGCTAATCCTGATCTGCCTCACAGAGGGGCTGTGAATGAATATTCATTCACTGAGATCTGTCCTGAGAAGGGCTGGTCTAGGGGGAAGCTTAATGAGCCAAGTCAAAGATGGAGCTGACAGCACTCTCCTTCCTGGCAGGGGCGGAAATGCAGCCGTACGTCCAGATGGTCCTGAACAACCTAGTGGAGATTATCAACCGGCCAAACACCCCCAAAACACTGCTGGAGAACACAGGTGAGTTGGGGGCCCCCAGCATATCACCCCCAACCTCTGGGTCTGCGCATGTAGGAGGGACTGCAGTGATTGGAGTGAATCCTGCTATTTTATCCCGTTCCCAAGAGCGAAACTGGCTTGGACGCCGGTGGGAACAAGGTCTGGCCAGGGAGACACCGATTTGCCGTCAGTTGGAAATGTGTCTAGATGGGAGTCAGTAGGGGGGATGGAGGAGCTGCTCTCCCCGCTGCCACCCTTAAAATGGGGGATTGGGCTGCTGGCCTGTCCCCCAGACCGGAATCACACCCAAGCACCTGTTCTTAAAGGGGCTGTGCCCTGGAACAGCTGGTCCCTGGGCCTTTAAGGGGTAGACCCACCTTCTACAGGTGGTTTCCCTGCGGTAGGGACCTTGAGCCTGGTGAAAGCCAGTCGACAGCCGAAGTCTACACGTACAGCCCTGACGGCAGCAGGGCAAGCTTCCCAGACCCCAGTTCCTGCCTCTGGGCATCCGCTCCGCCTTGGAGGGCATCCACTGGCCAAGACGGGAGTTCGGTCTCTGGCCCGTCCAGCCTTGTGTGACGCTGCTGCGGCTGGCAGCAAAACGGGGCAGCTCCTTGCGGGATCATGCGAAGTGGATGCTTTTCCCACGAGGAACTGGACCAATGCTACCAAACGGCCTGTCGGCTCGCTGTTAATCTTGGCCGGACCTGGCCTGGCCGCTCGAGCGGGGAAAGGCGTTTCTCTCTCAGTCCCCTAGTTGCTTCTCTTGCCGTGTGCCGCGTCCTCGGGACGTACTCGAACCCCAGACTTGCTGCTCAGACCCGTGATGGGATTGTCTCTCTTCCAGCCATCACCATCGGACGCCTGGGTTACGTTTGCCCTCAAGAGGTCGCCCCGATGCTACAGCAGTTCATCAGACCCTGGTTAGTGAAACTGCAGTCGGAGAGGGGGAAATAGGGTGGCCAGACAGGAAGTGTGAAAAATCGAGACAGAGGGTGGGGGGTAATAGCCCCAAATATCGGGACTGTCCCTATAAAATCAGGACATCTGGTCACCCTAGGTAGAGATCCGGTGTTTGGCTGAAGGGTTCATGGCTGCTGCCTGGGGGCAGGTCTGGTCCAAGTAGGGTGACCAGACAGCAAGTGTGAAAAATCGGGACAGGGGCTGGAGGGTAATAGGAGCCTATATAAGAAAAAGACCCCAAATTCAGGACTGTCCCTATAAAAGCGGGACATCTGGTCACCCTAGTTCCAAGTGATAGTGACGGGCAAATGCAGCACGGCCGGGCGGACAACTTGGCAAAAAGCTTCCAGTGGTCCAGGCTCTTCTGCCAGGCTCTTTGCACCAGTGCATTCTGGGATCCTAAAGCCCCACGCCCAGACTGCCCAGTGCAGTTGTGGGAGCAGGGTTTGTTGGGTAACTTCCAAATGAGACCCTGCCTGTGGGATGGAGCTGGGTGAACTGGGGCAGCACTCATGCATGTCTACGCTTGAAACGGGGATTCAACGGGACCTGAATTAAGGACCCTGCTCTTCCACTGACTTCCTCTGACCTTTAGATAAGTCACCCAGTGTCTCTGCCTCAGTTTCTCTATCTGGATAATAGCACTGTCCTGTCTCAGTTGTGAGGAGGATTGGGAGGTTCTCAGATACACAGCAACAGGGGCCATGAAACTACCTGGCGTAGCATTTGACCTAAGCAGACCTGGGCCTGCTCTGTGTGGGTGTGACACTTACCTGCTATCACTGAGGACTGTGTATTGCATGACTGTCTCTGTGTGGATGGAGCTTTACCCTCCATCTTCTCTGAGGGGGGGGTGGGATTTGCCAGTCTTTATAAATAATTTCAGCCCCCCCCCCCCCCCCCCCAACTCCTCCCTGTGGCGCTCGTTTCCTGACTCGGGATCGGCTGCTCCTTGCACGCCACAGCTTCTCAAAGCGGTTTGGTGACACTCCATGCGCGATCCCACACCAGGGAGAGGTTCTAACTGAACCGGCATGTACCTGAGCAAGCTTCTGTCCTGGGGGGAACCTCCACAACAGACTCCCCCGTTTCTCTGGCAGAGTGGGTGACCAAACCTGTCCCCCGAGCAGAGGGAATACAACCTGGGGCCTGTTTCCATAAACAAAGGCTGGGAACAGTAGCAGCAGGGTCCTCCCCCAGGGAGCCTGCAGCCCTGATGTCTCTGGAGATAAGCTTGGCAATAGAGACTCTTTGCTGCTTATCTCCACCCACCCCCAGTTGGGATCTTACAGAAAGTTTTTGGGGGGAGTTGAACTCTGGTGTTTAAAAATAACCCTCCTCCCCCCCAAAACGTCCCCAGGTGGATTTTCAATCTGTTAACACTGCCTGACTGCCTGCCAGTGCTCAGCGTAACAGCATGAGTGGTAGCTGAGATGGGGCCCCAGCGGGCGAGTGAGGCCAAGTACAGCACAGAGCCGGCGTCCAGCGACCCAGGGAAAAAAAGGCCCCGAGTTATCGCAGTCTCTGAAACCTCAGATGAGTTACTGAGAGGCGAAGGAGGCAGGATGGGCCAATGGAGAGGGACTGGACTGGGCGTTTGGGTTCTAAGCCCAACTCTGCCCTTGAGTCTGGGGGGGATCCATTTGTCCAGCATCTAGGGCCAGGCGGGTGAGACGCTAACACTGGCATGGGGGTGTCTCTGCACTCACCAGGGATCCCCAGGTGTTAATTTTACTAGTACTAGGGAGTAACTTCGCTCTCCTTCTTGGGCTCCTCTACCTAGCTGTGGTTGGACCAGCACATTGGCATTGCTGGATGTGCAGCTGTTCCGCTCTCTCTCTCTCTCTCTCTCTCTCTCTCTGCCCAGCCCCTCTGGCCCTGATTGTGGGGTGTGCTCTGCCTTCCAGGTGCACGTCTCTACGGAACATCCGTGATAACGAAGAGAAGGACTCTGCCTTCCGCGGCATCTGCATGATGATCGGGGTGAATCCCGGCGGAGTCGTGCAGGTAACGGCGCTTCAGGGCTGCGTGATTGCCGGAGTAGCTGGCTGGACCCCCCTCAACACAACGCCCTCAGACCCAGCTGCAAAGGGAACCCCCATGGCCGCAGAACCGTGAACCCTGCACTGGAGCATTAGTGTCTGCACTGACTCCAGAAGTGGGTGCCTGACAGGAGTCACCCACCCTGCTCCCCATCACACAGTGCCCCCTAGGCTGTACTGGGGTATCGGGGTCTGTAGTGATTTCAAGGGGCAAGTGCCCCCCCACTGAGTCTCTGACCCTGCAGCATAGCGCCCTGGGGGTAGCAGCGACCGAAGGAAAAGTGCCCCCTCCCAAGCTACTCGCGCCTCTCCCTGCAGCAGCCTGGGATTTGCCCTGTTCAGCCCTGACCCTGCTTTGCTTGTGATATTGGACAGGTCCCCAAGGCGGTGTCGCTTCACACCATAAACCCATTCTGCTAGCGGGCAGCTCTTTAATCTAGTGGGAAAAGGCATAACGAGGGCCAATGGCCGGAAGCTGAAAGTAGAAACATTTATACTAGAAATAGGTAATTTTTAACAGTAGGGTAATTAACCACTAGAGCAGGCCTGCACACCATGCGGCCTGCTCACATGCGGCCCGCGTGGGCTCACTGTGCGGCCCGTGGGGGGAGAGTTCCCACCCCCTCTAAGGGTTGCAGCTGTCTGGAGGTGCCAGCCTTCCACGCCTTCCTCATTCATTCAACAGGGCAACTGAATACAAAGTGGGGGGAAGATCTTATTCTACTTCTAGCAAAAAGACATTTTTCTTTTACCTTAATTATACTGCCTTAGGGGCCTGCTATAACATATTACCAAGGTTCAATACAAAGTCATATAAAAGTTATACAAAAATGCGTAATGCAGAGATTTATCTACAACTGCATTGACTGACTGTTGTGTGCAGTAATATAGTGACCCTGGGGGGGTGAAGAGGAGGGTGATGGTGGGGCTGAGCGGGGAGGGGGCAGGTCCTATTTTACTGCTGTGATCTGGTCACCCTATGTGCGCTGTTTCTTTCCCCCTCTACAGACTTCCACACCCCAGTGCTGGGGAAGGAGGGGTTGTTTCCGCGGGGCGAGGGGGGTTTCCGTGGGGCCGGCGGGTTTCGGCCCTCAGCTGTTTTCTTTGGAGTAATATGGCCCTCGCCGCTTTACGAGTTGTGCAGGCCTGCGCTAGAGCAACTTACCTAGAGGCATGGTGGATTTTCCATCACGCGCGGTCTTTAAGTCAAGGCTGGTATTGGAGGGGAATTGCTGCTGCTATCGGTAAGGTTGCGCAGCGCTTTAAAAAGAAAATCTTCCTGGAAAGATTTGCTGTAGCTCATCCAGAAGTCCTGGGCTTGCTACGGGAATTGCTGGGGGGAGGTTCCCTGGCCTCCGTTCTGCAGGAAATCAGGCTGGATCTAAAGGTCCCGTCTGGCCATGAAATGGGATTCTTGATTCACGCTGCGCTGGGGTCTGGGTCGGCTCTTTCCCAAGCACCTTTATCCTGTTCCAGGACTTTATTTTCTTCTGTGATGCTGTTGCTTCGTGGGTGAGCCCTAAGGATGACCTGAGGGACATGTTTTATAAGGTAAGTCCTGCGTCGTAAGGGGGAGGGGCAAGAGATGCCTCTCACAGCTGAGCCCTCAGACCAGTTATGGGTCAACTATGCAGACTAATACTGGGGGGGGCTGGCTCTTTCTGAGCTTTCAACTGACAGCGGGCTTCCTTGTCATCGCAAGCAGGTGAATTGCTGGGCCTGATCTCTAGCTCTATTTATTCGCTGACTGAGAGGGAGCGCTGTCCAATGGCTAGAGCTGGGGAGGTCAGGACTCCTGGGTTCTTTTCATGGCTTTGGGTGAGGGAATGGGGGTCTTTCCAGCTCTGCCACTTCAGCTCTCTGTGCCTCCGTTTCCCTGTCTATAAATTGGGGCGCCCATCTCCTGTAGGGTGCTGGTGAGCCTTCGTGTATATAGCACTCCGAGGCCTCCAACTCGAGTGACACTGTCGTCGTATGTTGGTTGTGCGGGCTATAAGCATTATTAAACACTCCGGCAGCTTCAGTGCCTTATTAAGCATGTTCAGCTGCAGCTGCCATCAGGCGGCCCTTGGAGCTTGGAACCACGAGCGTTGGCTGGATTTGTTCTTTGGCCACAGCATTAATCCCTGCAGCTATTGGGTTAGTGTCCGCTGATCGCAGCGCTGGCCCCTGTCTGCAGCTCCGAAGTGGAAGAGTCCACCTCTTCCCTCTGCCGTGAACGGAGCTGTTCATCTTCCTCTAACGCCCTTCTGCTGACCCAGGAGTCTCACAGTAACAGGGCTGTAGGCATAGCCATGCGCCTGTATTTCCACCTCCCCATCCCACGCACCAGCTTGTGCAGTCCCATCTCGCTCCTCTTCGTCCTCAGATTCTTCATGGCTTCAAAGACCAGGTTGGCGAGGAGAACTGGCAGCAGTTCTCGGAGCAGTTCCCTCCTCTGCTGAAGGAGAGACTAGCTGCGTTCTATGGGGTCTAGGCAACGCAGAGAAACCGAACTAGGTGAGTTTGGATGCAGGGGACCGTGGCCGGTTCTGATGGATCAGCCAGTGTGGTGGTGGTGGTGGGCGTAGACTTTTAGCTCCCTAAACCATGATTTGAGGACTTCAATAGCTGAGACATAGGTGAGAGGATTATTGCAGGAGTGGGTGGGTGAGATCCCGTGGCCTGCATTGTGCAGGAGGTCAGACTAGATGATCATAATGGTCCCTTCTGACCGTAAAGTCCGAGTCTCCTGGGTCTGCCGCTGACTCACTGTGACCTTGGACAAGTCACTTCCTCTCTGTATCTCAGTTTCTCCATCTGTAGTGGAAATGTGATGTCTCCCTTGTTGGGGCTGAGGGTGGAGCTTATGGTGATTTATGAACATGCATTAAGATTCTCGGGCAAAAGGTCAGTTTCTAATTGTAAGAAGAGCAGAACTGGTGAAAAGCAAACCCAATGTTTAGTGTCCGGGAAGTGTGGAGAGGCAGTGTTGTGTGAGGGTCAGAGTGGCAGAATGGGATTCAGGACTCCTGCTTCAAGTTTCCACCCTGTAAAATGAGGACAATTACTCAACCTTCCTCTCAGAGGTGCTGAGGTCTTTGAGCAAAACAGGTGTGAAGTGTGGGGAAAAAAAATCCTAAGCCCCGAGGCAGCACACTCAGGAAGACTTACCAGCCCAGACGCTCAATCTGTTTGCCCACCCTTAACATGCAGACAAAGAGACGAAGGTCAATTTAAACATGGATGTAGGAGCCTGGCTTTAGGCACTTAAGTAAAAATGGCCTGATCCTTGTGGACCTTTAGCTGGGGATTTCTGGGTGCTGAGAGTCAGGTCTCTCATTTATAATGCACCCAAACTTTAAAACTTTGGCCTAAATATTTCTCTTCTCCTCGCAAAAAAACTCTTACCTGGAACAGAGTTTTGACAAGTAAAGTCAGCAGATGGAAAGTTTGCAAAGCTGATCTGATGCCTCAGAGCAGGGGAATATGAAGTCAGCCTGACTGGCCATTTGTGTTTTGCCTTCGAAACAGCAGGGCTTATCAAATCTCATCTGCTTTAATTTTGCTGGAGGACTCCTTGGCTGTCTAGGTTGTGGCTTGTGAGCTCTGTCTGCCCACCAACCGAGGTGTTGGATTTTTAACCAAGAGCTCGTCTCCCAGCTGTTGGTTGGACATTTGAGTTATCACAAGAAGTTTCAGCCAACCTGGATACAAATCTCTTCCTCCTCTGCATCACGTGCCAGAGTCTTCCGGGAAAAGCAGGGGAGATTAGCTGTAGTCATTATTAGACAAATCTCATCTGAGTCCCTTTCAGAGGGCTTCATTTGACGTGTGTGTAACTAACTGGTGCCCTCTCTCTTGTCTCTCCTCTAGGTTCCTGTATGTGCTGGGAGGGTTACTGGGAACTCGTCCACAGGTGTTGCAGAGCCCTGTTAATGGGGGGTTAGGGAGGAAGGGAGGAGCTTTGTGGGACATAAAATGACTTCCCTCCCATCTCCTGAAATTTAAAGGGGGGGAACCTCCGAGATCAATTCAAACAAGCAACCAGGGAATCTCAGCGATTGGGAAAAGGGGGCTCTTTCCTCTTTTTTCAGAGGTCATCTCTGGTAGATGGGGATGGGGTGGGGGTTGGCCGTGGGCCGAAATAGGGGAGCGATCTTAAACTGCAACACTTCCTGAGAAGGGGATCTAACTAGGGCCATAATAGAAAAGGACTAGCCTATAATAATAATAATAATTTTTAAAAAATCACTTAAAGGCTAGGTTTTAAAAACAAAGATATGAATAAAAAGCTAAAATTGGATAAAAAGTTCTAATGGTTAAAAATCTAGCTGTCGAGAACGGAAGGGTTAAACTACAATAAAAACAAGGTTATACTACTGTATAAATATTACCAGTCACCGGTGTTTGAGATCAGCTTTTCCTCACCTCTTCAAGACTGCATGGTGACAGAAGTAGACTAGCAATCCTGTGAGTAGCCCATAATTAAGTGTAATCGTTTTTCATCTAGAAACTTAAAACAGCAAGAAAAAAACCTTTTCTGAAATAGTTTCCATGGCGTTGTTTACTGGACGCGATGCACAAAAAAACCCAACCCGTAAGGGACCTCCTGAGCTGAGATCCAGTCGATTTCTATTGTGAAGGGGGCCCTTGTAACAAATACTGTCGGAGAAGCATGTTTTTTATAAAAAAAGAAAAGAAAAGAAAAAATCAAAATACATAGTGCAGTGAATTCTCTTAACCTGTCCTTCAGCTACAGACAGAGGGCAGTGAAAGTGACTAGGGTAGGATTGTAAGTGATGCGGTTGTATCATGCATAGGCTAGACATCCAGTCTTCACCTGGTTTATAGAGCACCTGATCAGGGAGACATGTACTGCACTCGGTCCCAAGTAACATAATTCATTACGGTTAATGACGCTTTCTGTCTTAATGGAGTTTATGCCACATCTGCCACTTCAGTTTACAAAATAAAAGAGAGCAGTCAAGATAGCGGAGCACAGAGGGGATGGAAGTGTAGCTTTGTGTAGGCAACAGTCAGATTTCTTTTTAAGACAAGTCCATAAATTCTGCTACATGCTCAGTTGGAGTCTTGACAAAAGACTCCCATTAATTTTAGTCCCCCGTTTATTTAAATAAAATAAAATCAGGGGTTGGTTATGCTGAAAGCTTTTGTCTTGGTGTAACCACAGCTTTTAAACTGTAAATGAAGTAATGTGCTGTGAAAGCATCATTTGACAGCCTGGGTGGTTTTTGACTTGCCACCAGTCAGAAGGCAGCTGTATGAGGGAAGAAGGGGGAAGATTTAATTCTTTAAAGGTGCAAGAATAATTGAGAGGGCGGTGGGTTTCTGCCAGTTGTCGGGAAGTCTCTGAGTCTGCTTGATCTGTCTGTAATCAACTGAGCTGTGGGATGAAGAGAGATCATTTCCCAAAGTGACACGCACCAAGGGAAATTCCAGTTCTCCTGAGAGGAGAGCGCCGCTGGGACACTGATTTTCTCCAAGTGCAGGTTGGGGAGAACTCTTCACCAACTCCTTCCTGGATTTCTGTTTTCTGGCTCCTTTTTTTTAAAAAAACTGAAAGTCACTCAGGTGACGGCAGGACGAACCTGTGGTTGAACTGCGGAAAGTCTGACCCTTCTCGAGGCTGCAGCCGCACCTGTTGCAAAAGTACCTTGCAGTGAGGAACCCACCGTCTCCTTTTGGGTGGCAATGTCATGCAGGGTGGGGGGAACCAATTTTCTAAAGAAGCAGTTGGTCACTCTAGGATCAGCCATGCTGCACCTATGTCTATTGAAAGCATTTGTTTGTGGGATCACTCAGTAACTTAAGCTTCACTGATCCTTTCCTTTCATCCTCGGTTATTTTTCAGCACTTCCTTTCCTTACTTTTTCTATACTTTTTTTTTTTTAAGCTTTTATTTTAACGCCCTCCAAGTTTTTGCACTGGAGTTCACCAGGTAAACATCCCATTAGGCCTTCGCGCCACAAAATTTGGAGCATGGCACCCTGGCTGGCTTAGTGTCCACTGTTGCTTTCACTGGCTGGCGTAGCCCCTAGCCTTGCTCCCGCTGAAGATCTGAGTGGTGGGGAGAGATTCAAGCAGCATTCAGCCCTAAGTGCATCTCTACCTTAGAGGAAGGAAGGGATGGGGAACTAAATAGATGCATTCCTTCAATTCAGCCTCCTTTTTTTATTATTTTTTATTGGTATAGGACTTGAGCAGGTCTCTGGGAAACTATCAGATGTTTTTCTCTTTTGCATTTTGATGATTTATTTTTAAGCATTCCTTTTCCCTCCATTCCTCCTCCAGAGAGGGATGAAACATGGATTTCCATTAGAGCAGGGTTCTGGGGTGATCTTTTTAAATGCATGAAAAAGAACTATACTGCTAAGTAAAGTGGCATCCCAGCTTGCTATATACATATATTTAACAATTTTTTTTTAAAAAAGCGTTTTAAGTTCCCAAAGCGTAGGAAGATGAAAGAAGGTTGTGAACTCTTTCTCGGACAGTGAAGTTTAAGCTACTTGATGTGACTGCCTCTTGAAATGGATTGATTTTTTTTTTGTATAAGTGCTTCTAGTTTCTGCCTCCTGTTTGTTAACCCTGGATTTGTATATTTGTAAATGTGCTGTACTGTTTCCTATGGTGACAGTGTACCTAGTGTTGAAGCCGCTGCTTGCACCTTGCTGAAATGAGATTTTTCTCATTTTATGTATAATTTTGTCAACTAAAAAAAAAACCAACCAAGCAACTTTCATGTGACTCCAGTCTACAGGTGTGTCTAGGCTCAGTGTTTTCTCTTAAGTAAATATCGGGTTTGTAAACTTTGCTATTCTCTCCTTCCCCATTTACTTGATCCCTTTGCTCCCTCCGTCCCCCATCTGCACTGCTGTATGTTGCACAATTCAAGCTCCAAGGAAGGATGCTGACTTACATAGCCTTGTATTGTCTACCAAGAGTTGTGGTCTGCAGTCCTTGCTGCTTCATACGTCACATAACCCTGCAGGGCTGTCTTGTCTGTTCCTTGCTCTGCTACAGGCCTAAGAGTTGATATTGGGCATGTCACTTCCTCTCCCTGGGCCTTAGTTTCCCTATCTGTAAAGTGGGAATAATACTTGCCTCCTTTGTAAAAGTGTGTGAAGACCTACAGAACAAATGAAAAAATGAATTAGCACATGGGTGTGCTTAAAGGCACTGACCTGGGTTCATTACCTGGCCTGGTATGATATTGGGCAAGTTACTTAAGCTCTGTGCTGATGGAGCATGAGGATAACTTCTTAGACTGTGATCACAGGGCTTTGGGACGCTGACCTCATTGGCTTATCGATTTGAAAGCGCCCACCCGGAGCCCAGCTCGCTGGTTACTGTGGGGGTGAGGGGGGTTTTAGACATGCTTCCTTGGCTGCTAGGGTGGGGGTTGTCTTTCTCCCGACGCTCTACAGGTGCCATGGTGGGGGTCTGGGATCGCAGGTGGCGGTGCAAACCCAGCCAGGGTAGATCAGGGAGGTTGTGGGGTCCGGCCCTTAGCTGCTGTAGGCAGCACAGCTGGGGCCTGGCTCCTGGCATGCTGCCCCACGGAGAGTTGAGGGGTCGCTGGGTGGGGGTGTAAGATGGCTGGGGCAGACACTGATGCTGTGATGTCATAATAGGGTCATGTCATTGCCTATGATGTCACAATGCCTTGACGTCATAACATGGGGCGGTCTCTGAACAAAGCCCCCTCGCAGGCGTTAAGGAGGCCGGTCACGTGATGGGGGGGGGTTGACCACGTCCGCTGTGCAACGTCATTTTCCGGCGCCGGAAGCGGCTTCTCGTGACGCTAGCGAGTGGACGCGCCGGATCCGGAAGTGGTGAGCAAGAGGAGGCGGGGCGCCGCTGTCAGGGGAGCGGGTCGGCCCCGGCCCGGGGGTAAGAAGGGGGCGGGGCAGACACAGGCTGGTCCGGGGAGGGGTCCTTCGTTTATTGCCCCTCCCCCGCCGGGCTGAGCCTCCTGTCCCCAACCCCCGGGGTCGAGCTCTGCCCCGGCCTGCGGCCAGCCCCTGGGCGGCACCCCCTGGACCGGGCCCAGCCCCCACGGCTCGGCGGGGGGGGCGACACCCCCTGTACCAGCCGGGCCCAGGTCTCTGCGGGGGAGGGGGCGACACCCCCTGTACCAGCCGGGCCCAGGTCTCTGCGGGGGAGGGGGCGACACCCCCTGTACCAGCCGGGCCCAGGTCTCGGGGGGGGGCGACACCCCCTGTACCAGCCGGGCCCACGTCTCGGGGGGGGGGCGACACCCCCTGTACCAGCCGGGCCCAGGTCTCTGCGGGGGAGGGGGCGACACCCCCTGTACCAGCCGGGCCCAGGTCTCTGCGGGGGAGGGGGCGACACCCCCTGTACCAGCCGGGCCCACGTCTCGGGGGGGGGGCGACACCCCCTGTACCAGCCGGGCCCAGGTCTCGGGGGGGGGGGGCGACACCCCCTGTACCAGCCGGGCCCAGGTCTCTGCGGGGGGGGAGGGTGACACCCCCTGTACCAGCCGGGCCCATCGCCCCCCATAACTCTGTGGGGCCAGACCCCTATGAATCCGAGACTGGCCCTGTCTCTCCTGGCTCCCTGCAGCAAATGTAGCCCGGCCAGCCTCCAGCGACCCAGGCAGGTCAGTCACCTGGCTGCAGCATCTGAACGTCCTTAGTGTAGCGCCCTGAGGCGGAGGTAAACCATGGGCCGTCCTGTCCTGGCCAAGCCGGGCCCATCAGCCAAGCTGCTGTGGAGTCCAGCCCTGTCTCTGTCTCCTTGTCAGCCCCACGTGAGAGCGTCTCTGGCTCCCCCGGCCCTTCTCCCTGACACCCGTCCCCTTTGTTCTCTAGCTGGGGCCTTTGCTCCACTTTCTGGGGGGCGGGGGGGATCTCCTTCTTGGTTGCTAGGTGGGACTGGTTTTGCCTTTGGGGTTCCTGTTGTCTTTCCAGCTTCTCCGTAGATATGGCTCAGTTTCAGCCGGTCCTTTAGTGACCCATTCATCCCACCCCAGACAGTTACATCACATCCCTCCCTGGTGTCTCCTTATCTGCCCCAAACAGCGGATAATCCTTTCGTACTGCGCTGGGTAGCAAGGCAAATACATAGGGGCAGCTGAGGTACACATAGGAAAATTCCCACTTTGTCAGAGAGGGCAGCTGAGAGAACCTGTTGGAACGAAGCACCTCCCCTCCACTCAGAGCGATGGGCTCAGGCTCTCTGCAAGCTCAGGCACCGTTGCTGTGTTGGTCACACTTGGGGCAATAGCCCCGTCTCAGGGTTATGAGCTCAGGCTCTTTGCAAACTCTGGCAGTGTTACAGTCCGGGCATGTGTTGAAGGTTTTCTTCACAACCACAACAGCTGAAGACTTTAATTCATTATGAAAGCTGAGACTCGAGAACAATTGAGAAGTTTGTTGGTCCTCACTTCTCCTCCCCTGCCCCCATTTTGGGAAACAGAACAAGAGGATGGGAGGCTGAGGACATAGGGCTGTGGGTCTGATCTGGTACAGCTGGTGGGTTTAGAGCAGGGGCGGGCAAACTTTTTGGCCTGAGAGCCGCATCGGGTTTTGGAAATTGTACGGAGGGCCGGTTAGGGGAGGGGGTCATGGCCCAGCCCCCACCTCCTATCCGCTCCCCCCTCGGGACTCCTGACCCATCCAACCTCCCTGTTCGCTGACCCCCTCCCCTGGACTCCTGCCTCATCCACGCACACCCCCACTCCCTGTCCCCTGACCGCCCCTGGAACCCTCGCTCCTGACTGTCCCCTGCCACCCCATCCAACCCCTCCTCTCATTCCTGATGGCCCCCCTGGGATCCCTGCCCCATCCACACACACACATACCCCCCCCCGCTCCCTGTCCCCTGACTGCCCCTGGAACCCCTTCCCCTGACTGCCCCCTGCCGCCCCATCCAACCCCTCCTCTCCCTCCTGACTGCCCCCCTGGGACTCCTGCCCCATCCATCCACTCCCCTGTCCCCTGACTGCCCCCGGAGCCCGCACCCACTACCCTGAACTCCCCTGCCCTCTATCCAACCCCCACTGCTCCCTGTCCCCTTACTGCGCTGCATGGAGCATGGGTGGCTGGTGGCACTTCAGCCAGGCCATGCCACCGTGCAGCACAGAACACCGGGTCAAGCCGGGCTTTGCAGCTGCTCTGCCCCAGGAGCTCCCAGCCCCACCACCTAGAGCATTGCGCCGGCGGCGTGGCTCGCTGAGGCTGCAGGGGAGGGAGGAACAGCAGGGGAGGGGCTGGGGGCTAGCCTCCTGGGCCGGGCAGGAGGGTCCCACGGGCCGTAGTTTGCCCACCTCCGGTTTAGAGGGACAATAGCAGAGAAATGCAGAACAGGAATGAACAGTTAGAAATTAAAGCCAGACACATTCAAATGAGAAATTAGACACCGATTTTTAACAGGGAGGATGAATAACAGTTAGAACAGATGCTGAAGGAAGTGGTGGATTCTCTATCTTGTCTTGTTTTCCAGTCCGGGTATCTTTCTGAAAGTTGCTTTAGCCAAACACGAGTTACTGGGGTCACTGGGTGACGTTGAATGGCCTGTGATCTACAGGAGGTCGGGCCAGACGATCTAATAATCGCTTCTGGCCTTAAAGTCCATCCCTGGGCTGATCACATGCAGCCGCCAGATGAGCTGGCAGAATGAAAGGGCACCTGTCCCTTGCTGTACCCGATGTGCGGGGTAGAATGGCCAATGTTACGATCTGCTCTGTGCTACATACTATGTGCTGTACTGGTTCCTATGCTGCGCTCGTCACTCTCGCTGTCCCTACTGCTTCTGCAGCCATGGACCTGGCACCGAACTCCTCCGAGGACCCCCAAGGCTCCGACAATGACTCCGACGCGGAGAACAAGGTTGATCCAGACACGCAGGCTCAGGAGTACTTCGACCGCGTCCTCAGCTCTGCTCAGCCCAGCCACAAGGCCCAGTGCCTGCCTCCCGAGTCACTCTCTGTGGGGCCCGGGGCCCAGGCATTGGAGCACAGGTCTCCCCTGGAGCTGAAGAAGTCTCCGGCAAGCGACAATGTGACCACTGGGCTGTTAGCCCTCCCTCTGGAGCTGATCCTGGAGATCTGCTCTTACCTGGAAGCCAGGTTTGTTCTTGAGGTCTTGCCCTTGGTCTGTCGGACCCTCAGGGATATTGTGCAGGACCCAGTGACCTGGAGGATTCGCCTTCAGAAGAGGATCAGTGGGTGTTACCCGGTGGTGGAAGGTAGATCTCCATTGGATTTTCTTCACTGGAGGTGGGACTTGGAGGAGAGACAAGGGCTGAGCACAGGGCTGGGGGCCAGGACTCCTGGGTTCTCCTGTAGGACCAGACGCTATTTCATGGGCCTCAGAGACCCCAGTTAACTTTACTACCTTGAGAGTTAGTTGCTGCTGGTTAGAGCTGTGGGGGGAGGATAACGATAACTCCAGGGTCCTGTCGCCAGCTCTTAATGAGAGTTGGCTCTAACAGAGTGCAGGGCTGGGAGTCGGGACTCCTGGGTTCTATCCCCAGCTCCGGAAGCGGCCTAGTGCTTGCAGTGGAGGGGGGCACTAGGAATCAGGACACCTGAGTTCTGTTCCCTGCTTTGCAGCTGACTTCACTATATGATCCTGGCCAAGCCCTCTCCCTGCTTTGCCTTGGCTTCACCTCTGTAATGGCAATAGCTCTCCTGCCCTTCCTTGGAGAGGGGGCTGGGGGGTGGGAGGTGGTTTGGGATGCTCCAAGGCGGCAGTGCTGTGGCTTAGCTTTGCTGCCCATCCATTTAAAAGGGTCGCATTGGGGTCTCTAGAGGCAACATTTCCCCATCCTTGGGAAGAGAAGGGTTTACAGACCCTAAAGCAGTGCTTCTCAACCAGGGGTTACGCGTACCTCTGGGGATTCGCAGAGGTCTTCCAGGAGGTACATCAACTCAGCTAGAGATTTGCCTAGTTTTACAACAGGCAACGTAAAAACCACTAGCAAAGTCAGTACAAACAAACATTTCGTACAGACAATGACTTGTTTCTACTGCTCTATAGACTATACACTGAAATGTAAGTACAATACTTCCATTCCAATCGATTGATTTTATAATTGTACGATAAAAATGAGAACGCCAGCAATTGTTCAGTAATAGTGTGGCTGTGACACCTTTGTATGTTTATGTCTGATTGTGTAAGCAAGTAGTTTTTAAAGTGAGGTGAAACTTGGAGGTACGCAAGACAAATCAGACTCCTGAAAGGGGTACAGTCGTCTGGAAAGGTTGAGAGCCCTTGCCCTGAAGAAGGTGATTTTTACACAGCCCCACCTCGACCTGGTGCAGGGGATGGGGAGTGGCTGTGGGATCAAAGCTCCCAGCAGGTTTGAAAGCCCCAGATTCTCTCCCCACTCAAGCTATGGGACGCCCAGAGCCGGACACCCCTCACCCCAATCCTTGTGATCTCTTCCTTTCTACGCAGAGGAGGACTTTGACTGGCCGGCTGCCTCCATGGAGCTGGAGGAGCATCTCAGACACTGGGCCTATGATGGCAAGAGAACAGAGTACTTCTCCCTCGCTGACGGCCACTTCGCCTCCATTGACTCTGTTCTGCTCTTGCAGGTGAGATCCGATTTCCTCCTTTGCCGGCCATTGCTGTCTGGGGGCGGGGTGGGGCCTGGGAGTCAGGACTCCTGGGTTCTACTCCTGGCTCTGGGAGGGAAGGGTGTGAGGTCTAGTGAGGTAGAGCAGAGTCAGGACTCCTGGGTTCTATTTCTGGGTTTAACAGCTGCTGATCTCTAATCATGACATGCAGCTGTTGGCCGGAGTCGGCGTGGAAGACTCTTCTCATGTACGGCTGGTTGTGGTGGTGTTATCTTCCGAGCCCTGTTAGCTAGGGCGGCTCCCCACGTTGGTCTCTGGCTCCAGGAGTTCTGTAGGGTGAGAGTGGGCAATACTTTTACATGTATCTGAGCGGCCTGCATCATTTGCACAGGGGGAAACTGAGGCATGGACCAGGGAAGTGTCTTGCCTGAGGTCATGTAGCAAATTCTTGGCAGAGTCAAGAATAGAACCCAGGAGTCCTGACATCCAGCTTCCCCCTGCTCTAACCTCTAAGTCCGTGCCTCTGAACATCCCATCATCTCTTTGCTCCCGTGCCAGTGACTGACCAATTTCTCCCATTTCTGTCTCCTTCTCTTGCAGGGCGGAGCACTCTGTGTCTCAGGCTCCCGCGATCGGAATGTCAACCTGTGGGATCTGCGGGAGCTGGGCCAGTCCCCGGACAAGGTGCTGGTGAAAGCACTGGGCACGGAACGCAACGGGACGCACAAGGTGGGAACCTGACCTTTGCCCTCCGGGGCGTGGGGGTTGGCACTCCGTCCCCAGCACGGATACGCCCAAGCAGCTGGAGAACAAGCTGCCCCCCAGCCCTTGCTGTTACCATGAAGAGGGGAGCTAGTTGGTGCCAGTGGCCATGACATGGGGGGTTTGTTCTGGGGATGCCAGTCCTGCTGAGACCCCTGGAGGGGAAATGCCCCCTGGCCCAGTGTCCCCTTCCCTGTGCCCTCTTTGCCCAAGCCTGTGTTGAATATGAGCTTTCTTCCTCCCTTCTGTCAGGTTGGATTGAGCCGGGACAGCGTGTCTAGTGACTGGCTCAGGAATGGGGCACTGGGACCTCTTGCGTTCACTTCCCTGCTCCGTGCCTCAGTTTCCCTGTCCGTACACTGGGGTTAACTCTGTGTATTTCAGGGGGTCTGTGGGGCTAAAGGGCTACGGGGAAAGACACCAGAGAAGGGCAGGAAAGGGCAGCCCCCTACTTTAACCCTTTCCTCTCCCTTTCCCCGTGCAGGGCTGGGTGTGGTCACTGGCTTCAAGAGACAACAAGGTGTGCTCAGGCTCCTGGGACAGCACAGTGAAGCTGTGGGACATCGAGGCCAACGGGCAGCAGTTTGGGGAGATCAGGTACTGTTTCCCCTTCTCCCCTTGCACCACTGGCCCCCCAGGAAGCGACCACAGCCTGCCTCCCACCAGCTCCTCCTTTGGCTACATGGCTGGTGCGCCGAGCAGCCTCCCCGTCCTGGGAGAGGGAGACTTGAGAGAGTCTCAGCCACCAATCGAAACTGCTGTGTCTTAAAGACTGGGGTGGGGGCGGCCATGCTCGGTCGAGAGAGGAGGAGATGGTCCTGCTGGGCAGAGTCTAGAGCAGAGTGCCGAAGTGGGGGAAGCCAAGGGCTCAGGCCGGGGATGTGGGGTGAAGCTGGGGGCTGCTGGGCGAGAAGCTCTTCCTTTGCATCTCCGTGCATGGCTTAGTACGACTTGGCTCTGCTCTGTGCGGTCCCTGCCAGACAGACTGCCCCCCCAGACCACATCACGGGCTGAAAACACAGCCAGGGGGGCAGGTGGGTCGTTGGAGAGCAAAGATGATCAGCTGAGACTGCTGCTAGGCAGGAGAGGAGGGAGGGTGCAATGGTTAGAGCGCTGGCCCGGCACGCAGGAGAGCCAGGTTCAGCACAGAGTCTAGTGGGACCTTGGGCCAGTCACTTAGGGACAGATTTTTAGAGAGAACTCGGTGCCTAACTCCCAGTGACATTCAGGGGCGTTAGGTGCCTAGTTACCTATAAAAATCTGGCCCTCATTTCCCCACACATACAATAGGGATAACTGCACTGCCCTACGCTACGGGGTTAGTGAGGATACGTGCGCTAAAGATTGGGAGGTGCGCCGACATTACGGTAATTGCGGCGGGAGCAGATTGGGAGGTGCTCCGACATTAAAGTAATGGGGGGGGGGGGCCCAAATTGCCAGGTGCTCTGACATTACGGTAATCGGGAGGGGGGCAGATTGGGAGGTGCTCCAACATTATGGTAATGGGGGTGGGCCCAGATTGCCAGGTGCTCTGACATTACGGTAATCAGGGCGGGGAGGGGTGTGTGTGTGGAGCCGAGATTCGGAGGTGCTCAGACATTACGGTAATGAGGGAGCCCAGCTTGGGAGGTGCTCAGACATTACGGTAATGAGGGAGCCCAGCTTGGGAGGTGCTCAGACATTACGGTAACAGGGAAGCCCAGCTTGGGAGGTGTTCAGACATTACGGTAATCGGGGTGGGGGGTGGGGGTGGAGCCGAGATTCAGAGGTGCTCAGACATTACGGTAATGAGGGAGCCCAGCTTGGGAGGTGTTCAGACATTACGGTAATCGGGGTGGGGGGTGGAGCCGAGATTCAGAGGTGCTCAGACATTACGGTAATGAGGGAGCCCAGCTTGGGAGGTGCTCAGACATTACGGTAACAGGGAAGCCCAGCTTGGGAGGTGTTCAGACATTACGGTAATCGGGGTGGGGGGTGGAGCCGAGATTCAGAGGTGCTCAGACATTACGGTAATGAGGGAGCCCAGATTGGGAGGTGCTCAGACATTATCAGACAGTACGGTAATGAGGATCTGATAAGTACCTTCCCGAGGAGCAGCAGGGGGAAGGGTCTCGTGCAGACGTCATCGGGATCCCACCCAGAGGCTGGGCACAGAGGGACCAAAGGCCTTGGGCATTCCAGCCCTGGGGGGTGGCGAAGCACGTCCTGAAGGATCATATTTGTTCTCCCTTTGCTGTCTTCTCTCCCCACCTCCCAGTGGGAAAGCTCCCGTGCTGTGTCTCTCCTACCTGCCCGACATCCTGGTCACGGGGACCTACGACAAGAAGGTGACGGTGTACGACCCGCGAGGTTAGTGTCCGCGGGCGGCTTTAGGACCGAGGCTCCAGCTGTTGGTTGGGCTCATCCCTGCACCCTTGAGCCCAGCAGGCCCAATGCAGCGGCTCCTTTCACAGTCCCGTGGCCCTGAGGTTCCGTTTTCTGCTCCTGCCACTTGCTCGCTCTGCCTCAGCTTTCCGCTCTGTAAAATGGGGCTGATGATACCGAGCCGCCTGGCTCGATAAAGTGCTTTGAGATCCCTGTTGTACGTGAGCCTCCTCCCACTAGGATCTGTGAGCAGCAGGTCCCCCAGGAATCCAAGGCCAGCAGTTCAGTTTATAGCCAAGAAAAAGCAGACCCTCAGTGTTTTCCCGCCTAGATTGGGAATCCGGGTCCCGTGTAACCTGTGCGAAGGGGTCGGGGGGTATCGAATTTACCCAGGGTATAGACTGGACTGATGGACAGCTGTGTCCCCTCAATTCTCCAGCCTGGGGTTCTTTTTACACTGCTTCACTGTGGGAGCAACCACTCCAGGTCTGCTCACACCCAGCCTCCAGCATGTAAGTTACCCCCAGCTACGCTGTCTGAGTGCTCTAGCCAGCCCCTCTGAATGACCCTGCAGGGAAACACCAGCAAACGCCCAGGCTTTCCCCCCAGGAATGTGTGGCTTATACGGTCCAGCCCTCTCCTGGACAAGACAAGCTCATAGAAAGTCCGTCGTCTCATTAAGAGAAAATGATCTGCACAAATCCTCTTATCCCTAATGAAGTTTCCCAAACACTTCAGTCCAAACACCCTGGTTTAATTAAAACAATAAAGCAAAGCAACGTATTAACAACAGAAAGCGATGACGAGGAGCGAGGCATGAAAACCAGCAGTGGTTACAAAGAGATGAAAAGTAAATGCAGCTAACACCTAACTTAACACGCTAAGGCCTTGCCTATGCTGGCATGTCTCTGCGCAGTAACGCTGCTGCCTGCCGTGTGACTCCCGAGGTTTACACGCTGCCACGCCACTTCGTGCGCAGGAACTCCTCAGTTGCAGCGTTGCAAAAAAGTCACTTTGCTGAGAGTCGCAGCGGCGCAGGGCTCCAGCGCTGTATTGGCAGTGTAAGCACATCACAGCGCAGGGAGCAATCGATTGGCCTCCGGACGTGTCCCATCATCCCTCACGTGGCCGCTGTGCTCATTGCTTTGAACTGGGCTGCCCTGGAGACATGCGCCCCTCCCCTTTCAGAGCTCTGTTTCTGACTGTCCTTGGGGCTGCCCCGGGACACAAAGCAAACCGTTAATGTGGAATGCTTGTGTGCTGCTGACTGATTATGACTTTCACATGTGTGTGTGTGTGCGTGTGTGCGCCCCTTACACTCTGTGTGTGTGTGTGGGGGGGCCCCTTACACAGTGTGTGTGTGTGGGGGGGCCCCTTACACAGTGTGTGTGTGTGGGGGGGCCCCTTACACAGTGTGTGTGTGTGGGGGGCCCCTTACACAGTGTGTGTGTGTCGGCCCCTTGCACAGTGTGTGTGTGTGTGTGTCAGCCCCTTGCAGAGTGGGATAGCTACCACAATGCACTGCTCTCTCTGCTCTTGCAACTGCTGCTAATGTGGATGTGCTCCACCGTCCCAAGGAGCACAGTGTGGACACGCAACGGCGGTTTAATTGCAGCGCTTTAATAAAAGTGGTATAACTTGTACAGAAACTTGCCAGCGTAGACATACCCTAGTGAATTCAAAGGTCTCTTGGACCACAGGTTTCAACAGTCTTCCTGGCTGAATCTTTCAGTCAAGATCCCTCCCCAGTCCAGTGCTGCTGCCTTTGTTCTTCAAGTGTTGTCGATGCCCTGGGCAGAGAGACGGAGAGATGGTTTGGGGCATCCACTCTCCCAATGTAGTCGTTTCTCTTGGGCGAGAATCACCTCCAGCTAAGGTTCAGGGGACAGAGAGCCTGGGTGGCCAGGAACCTCGAGCTGCTTCTTTGTCAAAATGTAGATTTTTTTTTTGCCCACACCCTGTCTCCAGCAGAAGACTGGCCACGTAATGCGGTGATGGTCCACTTGACCTGGTGGTCCACTTGACCTAGCCTTTTGTCTCTGAGGAGCTGGCTTGTAAGTGCCCTCCAGAACGTGGGAACATCTCAGTAATGCGTCACCGTGGTCTCTTGTCACTTTACATACAATGTTGTCACACACACTTTACCAAGACAATAAGGATCAGCAAATCATGAGTTTTCAAAGGATACCTCATGAGGCATACTTTGTACAAGTTTGACCATAATCCTCTAAAAGGGGCGAACATGGGGGTACAGACTGTCAAGACCTGCTGCCCCCTGACTGCAGGGTGTGATTCAGGGGTGGGGAGTGGAGATCTCCTGCCCCATGACTCCAGGGGTGGGGTGGGGTACAGATCTGCTGGCCCCCTGGCTGTGCGGCTGGGGGTGCAGGATAGAACATTACTTCCCCTCCCAACCACATTGGGGGGTACGTGGGAGGGAAATGGACCCAGGGCCCAGTGCAGGCATCACCTGGCTGGGATCCCCACAGTCTCCCCAGCAGAGCTCTGTCCTGGCAAAGATCTTGACGCGGTTCCCGTCCCGGCAGCTGTCCAGGTCCCGTTGAAGAGCCGCAAGCTCCACTCCAGCGCCGTCCTGTCCCTCGTGGCCGACGAGCGCTTCATCATCTCAGGCAGCGAGGACCGGACGCTGGTTGTCTTCGACCGACGGGCCAACAGCGTCCTCCAGAGGCTGCAGGTGGGTGTCCGGAGCTGATGACTATTTTCCCTCCTACCTGCTGAGGGCAGTGGAGGTTGCCTGGAATCACCCTGGAGAGGAGGGAGGTGGGAGTTTGTAGACGCTCCCTACCTTAGGATATTTTGGGGGAGGAGAATATGTAATTATTAGAGAGTCCCTGATCCACCTGGGTGCATCTGAAGGTGGCTGTGGGGTGCTGAGAGTCAGGCCTCCTGGGTTCTATCCCCAGCTCTGGGAGGACAGTGGGGTCTAGTGGTTAGAGAAGGTGGCGGCTGGAAGTCAGGACTCCTGGGTCTGCCAGTGACGTACTGTTTGACTTCTGGCAAGTCATTTGCTGTGCCTCAGTTTCCCTAGATGTACAGTGGGGCAACAGATGCCTCCTCCGTAGAGGAAGGGTTGTGGTGCTTAATGACGGTGAAGCACTTCTCGCTCCTCCTGCCAGACTAGCCAGGCGTTCTGCTCATTCACCAGCAATGAGGGAGGCAGCACTGTAAGAAACAGACTGTTCTTAAACATGCAGCAGGGCTGGTGTCCCGTGCTGAATCTTTGGGGCTTGTGGGTCCCCCCACATTCTAGGTCCCCCGGAAAGCTGAACCTCTTCCTCCTGTTCCACTCACCCGGCCTCAGTTGTCTATAACATGAGGGGAACCAGGAAACAGGCAGCCTGATGCATTCCAGTTTCACAGAACTCCTTTAGAATATGCAGAGGGTGTTGTGTGATCCACTCCCACCCATACACCGATCCGCCCCCAGAGCCGTGCCATCCTCTCTTTGCTCCTTTCCTTCCCCAGCTGGAATCCTACCTGCTCTCCATGTCCTACCAGGGGACGCAGCTGTGGGCCGGGGACAACCAGGGGCTGCTCTATGTCTTTGAAAACAGAGGAGGCCGCTTCCAGCACATCCGGGTATGCAGGCCTCCCCTGAGCCGGGGCTTAACAGAGGGATGCCGGCTTGCTAAGCATTGGGTCTGTTTCCCCCCGGGGTGAGATCCAGTCCCTGCTGGGCCAGGATTTCACCCCAGATGATTAACACTGAGGCTGCTGCTTGTTTGCCCGCCTGCAGCTTGGGGCTGTGAGCTCAGCCAATGTCAGTTTCATTGTGAGTTTCACTTGAGGGCTCTCCTCCATTAACCCCATGCTGGATGGGTCTCAGTTCCCCATGCTCTGGAGGGAACATCCCTCCCTGGAGGGCAGGGGAGATGGTTCTCAATGACCGATTTGCTCCTTGACACACACACACACCTGAGATGGTAGCAGATGGCCCTGTGAGGGGTGGATGGTGCAGCGGTGAGGAGCTCGCCTAGCACTTGGGTGACCAGACTTCCTGTGTGACTTTAGCTTCCCTGTGCCTCAGTTCCCCATCGGTATAACGATAGCACCTCACGGGAGGGGGGTGGGGGGAAGGGAGGGGGGGTGTGTGTGATCGTGACCCGCTCAGATACTGTGGTGGTGGGGCCAGATGAATACCGAAAATACCTAGATCTCCATGAGGTCCTGGTGTGATCTGACCTGCAACGCCCTAGACTGGGCCCTCCGAAGCACCTTGGAGTGGGAACCACTGGTCGGGCTTGGGATGCGTAGGCGTGAGAGTCCCCAGCATGAAGGTGATGGGTTAGGAACAGAGAGATGGAGGTATGCAGAGGGCTTACTGTCTCTTTCCTCCACACAGTACTTCGACGTGGGTCATCGGTCTCAGATCACTGGGGTCTGGCACTCCCTGGGAACTCTGTACACGACCTCCACTGACAAGACCCTGCGGGTAAGGTCCATGCTTCCATAGCAATCCTTCCCCCACCCTGCTCCCCACGACTTGCTCATAGAGGCTGGGAGCCAGGAATACCCGAGTCCCAACCCCAACTCTACGACTTTGGCTGCAAGCCACTTCCCCTGTCTGTACCTCAGTTTCCCTACCTGGGGGAGAGGGGTGATTCTTGCTTCCTGGAGGGGTCTGAGGATTGTGTCTCGGCCCTTGGAAGAGCCCTCTGCATGCTCAACTTCATCCCCTGAACATGCTTCTCTGTGATGCGAACAGCAAGGATGGTGCAAATAAGCCATTTCCGATTCCAAATCAGTGACAGCGAGGATCTGCCTGCCCCTCTTCCGGCCTCCGGTAGCCAGGCCCGGGGTAGCTGCCCCAATGTAGACCCCTAGTGTTGATCACCAATGGGCCCTCCTAAAGATAGCACGGAGAGGGGCTCCCCCCACATTCCTCCCCATGGATTCACCCGGCCCTGGGCAACCTCCCCCATGAGGTTTCTCTTTCCAGATACACATCCCGCTGGACCCGCCTCGCACTATCTGTTTACAGACGCACAACAACGTGCTGAATGGGGTAAGGAGGGGCGCTCGGACTCTGAACTGGGGGCTTTCTGCCCTCCCAGCCGGCTTGTCTGTTGTGTTCTGCCAGTGGGGGAATGTCCATGGGGAATCCCCATGTCCCTGCACCCTCTCCAGGCCACGCCCCTCTCGCTCTCTCTCTTCCCGGCTCTCTTCCTTTGGCCGGGGCGGGCGACCACGCAAATCAGCCAGAGGGGGCGCTCCCTTCCCCTTGTGCACAGGGGAGTGACCGTGCTGCCCCGAGGAGTGAATCTGAGGCCGTGCTGAATGCTGGACGCTTTGTCCTTGTGGCTAAACTCGGGGCAAGGGCAGGGTGTACTTAGCAGGAACCCTGGAGCTGGTCCCCTGGAGCTGGTCCCCTGGGATCCCGGATTGACGTGGCCTCAGGCCCCTGTTCCTGTCGCGCCTGTTTACACCCACCCCTCCGCTCCCTGCTTCCGCCCCCCCAGGTCAGCGCGGAAGGCAACATTGTAGTAGCTGCCTCTGGGGGCCTGTCCTTGGAAATCTGGAGGCTCAATGCCTGATGGAGGCCTGGATCCGCGGAGCCATGCCTTGCAGCTGCTGCCCCCGGCGCCCGTGTTCCCGCCCGGAGGGAGGGGCCAAAGTTCCAGCATTCGTTTGTCATTCGTTTGTTTGTTGCTCTTTGGAAGAGGCCCGAGGAGCCAGGAGGTCAAAGCTTCACTGCCTGAGCTCGCCCTGGCGCTGCCGTTCCCAGAGCGATTTCCACGCCTGAGTTTGCAGAAGGATCGGAGCCCGGCCAGCCCTTCCCTGCTAGATGCACTGACTTAGCTCTCTCTGGCTCACGTTCTTCTACCCCTGTCCCCTTTCCCACCCTCTGGGCTCCCTAGTTATCACCAGCCTGGCCTGACTGCCAGGCGGCCTGTGCTACTTATCTGCCTACCTCCCACCTGCTTTTCCATGGCGCAGGGCTCTTGCTGCTCCTTCGGGGCCGGTTCCCAAAATCTCTCAGGTCACAGCGCGGGAGGGGGCGGCCGTAATGGGTCAGAACCGGTAACCATCCAACCCAGCTCCACACAGCCTGAGGGTGCTCACCACTAAGGGTGGAGGAAGACCGATGCAAGGGCTGACCAGAGTCCAGAGCTGATGTGTAACTTACAGGGACTCCATTGAGACGCACGTTCTAATGTTGTTGATTAAACTATTCTGCCAGACAGGATCTGATTAGAGGTGGCAGTGGGTTTTTATCCCCTTCTTAGTGAAATGATGGGTTTAGTTTTAAATTCAATCCCTGTAGCCTTGAAAATCCAGGCCCGGCGGCTTCCTCCTGGCACCAGCCAAGTAGGAAACAAAAGGGCCCAGGTTAACTTCGATCTCCAAACGAAGTGAAGCACTCGGAAGTGGGGGGCACTGGGCTGCAGATGCTTTATTAGGAGGGGTGTTATGGGAGCGTCAGCCATGATCAGGGCCCCGGGGGTTGCATAGACACAAAGTGAGACGGTCCCGGCTCCAGAGAGCTCACTGCCAAAATGGACAAAACGCAATTTGAGGTTCCTGGTTCTGATCCAGTCCAGGTCAGTGGGGACCTAGAGCCCTTACTGCCCATGTGCAATGAGCTGGCGCGGCCGGGCGCGGTACCCAACAGAACCGGCTGCCATTGCTACCTGGGCTCCCTGCAGTGGCAGGCTAGAGCTGTCTGCCGACCAGGACCTTATCCCCATAGTAACCCAGTGCTTCCCAATCCCCCTCCTGGGAAGTATCATCACAGATGAGGAAACTGAGGCACGGGGGAGTGGGAGTGACTTTCCCGGGGTCACACAGGGAGTCGGTGGCGGAGGTGGGCATCCTTCTCCCCAGGGAGGGGGGCCGAGAACGGAACGACCCACTGGGTCTTAGCTCCTCCCTGTCGTCCTCACTGCCAATGAGGCTTCCTCCCGGCCAGGGATGAGGGGGCCCCTGGTAGAGTGGGGGCAGCATGTCCAGCTGCCAGCCTGGCCCCCCCGCAGCCCCAGGGGGGTGGATTGAATGGGGACCCAGAACAATCCCCATCCCCCAGAGCAGCCGGCTTGGGAGGGATCAGGCCCCGGGGGTCGGAAAGTCTCCTGCTCTCTGCACAGAGGCTGCGCCGACCTAGACGGGGGGAGGGGAGCAGGGCGATAGGGTGGGACACAGCAGGAATCCCGGCATGCCCCCTCCGAGCCTGCACCCTGCTGCTTGGCTGGGGAGGGGGGACGATGATAGGAACCCAGCTGTCCCCCTGCCCCCCTCTTCGATGGGGCTGGAGGTCCAGGGTCCTCACAGGATGCTGCAGGTTTTCTTGTCTTTGAAGGGGTTGGCAGAGGCGGGGACGCCGGTGAGCAGCGGGTCGCTCTGGGCGTGTGCCCGGCAGTGCTGCAGCAGCTCCCTGGCTGCCTGGGAGACCTGGAGGGGGAGAGAAGGCAGGTGAACAAAGTCAAACAGTGGAGTGGGGAGCAGTGGTTAGAGCAGGGAGCACTGGGCGTCAGGACGCCTGGGTTCTGTTCCCAGACCTGGGAGGGGAGTGGGGGCTAGTGGCTAGAGCAGGGAGCACTGGGCGTCAGGACGCCTGGGTTCTGTTCCCAGATCTGGCAGGGGAGTGGGGGCTTCTGGTTAGAGCAGGGAGCACTGGGCGTCAGGACGCCTGGGTTCTGTTCCCAGACCTGGGAGGGGAGTGGGGGCTAGTGGCTAGAGCAGGGAGCACTGGGCGTCAGGACGCCTGGGTTCTGTTCCCAGACTTGGGAGGGGAGTGGGGGCTTCTGGTTAGAGCAGGGAGCACTGGGTCTCGGGATGCCTGGGTTCTGTTCCCAGACCTGGGAGGGGAGTGGGGGCTAGTGGCTAGAGCAGGGAGCACTGGGCGTCAGGACGCCTGGGTTCTGTTCCCAGACCTGGGAGGGGAGTGGGGGCTAGTGGTTAGAGCAGGGAGCACTGAGCGTCAGGACGCCTGGGTTCTGTTCCCAGATCTGGCAGGGGAGTGGGGGCTTCTGGTTAGAGCAGGGAGCACTGGGCGTCAGGACGCCTGGGTTCTGTTCCCAGACCTGGGAGGGGAGTGGGGGCTAGTGGCTAGAGCAGGGAGCACTGGGCATCAGGACGCCTGGGTTCTGTTCCCAGACCTGGGAGGGGAGTGGGGGCTTCTGGTTAGAGCAGGGAGCACTGGGCGTCAGGACGCCTGGGTTCTGTTCCCAGACCTGGGAGGGGAGTGGGGGCTAGTGGTTAGAGCAGGGAGCACTGAGCGTCAGGACGCCTGGGTTCTGTTCCCAGATCTGGCAGGGGAGTGGGGGCTTCTGGTTAGAGCAGGGATCACTGGGTCTCAGGATGCCTGGGTTCTGTTCCCAGACCTGGGAGGGGAGTGGGGGCTAGTGGCTAGAGCAGGGAGCACTGGGCGTCAGGACGCCTGGGTTCTGTTCCCAGACCTGGGAGGGGAGTGGGGGCTAGTGGTTAGAGCAGGGAGCACTGGGCGTCAGGACGCCTGGGTTCTGTTCCCAGACCTGGGAGGGGAGTGGGGGCTAGTGGCTAGAGCAGGGAGCACTGGGCGTCAGGACGCCTGGGTTCTGTTCCCAGACCTGGGAGGGGAGTGGGGGCTAGTGGCTAGAGCAGGGAGCACTGGGCGTCAGGACGCCTGGGTTCTGTTCCCAGATTTGGGAGGGGAGTGGGGGCTAGTGGTTAGAGCAGGGAGCACTGAGCGTCAGGACGCCTGGGTTCTGTTCCCAGATCTGGCAGGGGAGTGGGGGCTTCTGGTTAGAGCAGGGAGCACTGGGTCTCAGGATGCCTGGGTTCTGTTCCCAGACCTGGGAGGGAAGTGGAGGCTAGTGGTTAGAGCAAGGGCGTGGGAGTCAGGACCTTACCCTGCCGGGCTTCCCAGAGACGGGGACAGAACCCAGGAGTCCTGGTTCCCAGCACCCTCCCTGGGAGGGGAGTGGGGTCTAGTGGCCAGAGCAGGGGCGTGCGGGGAACGGGGACTCCCTGGTTCTATCCCTGTCTCGGGGAGGCCCTGGAGTGTGAGTTCCTGGTCCCCTAGTCTAGCCACCTGAGCCTACTGTCCTCCCAGAGCTGGCAACAGAACCCAGGAGTCCTGACTTCCAGCCCCCGCCCCACACCCCCAGCCAGGCTGTCACCGCAAAGCACCATCTCGCTGCAGGGGAAACCAACCCATGGCAGCGTGAGCCCAACCACCGCTCCGCGAAGGCTTTACGTAAGGGCCTGGCGCGGGTCAGTGCCAATGGGGAGGGCCCCATCCCGGTAGAGCTGAACGGGGCCAGGAGCCTCTGCCCCGGCCATCCCCGCCCCGCGCTGCCTCCCGCTTTTGGAGCCGACTTTGCCGCTGATCCCGGCAGGATCTGTTGTTTTTCTGCTGGGCCCCGCGCCCTGTTAAACCACGCGTGAAAGGAACATGCTGGCCTGACCCGGGCACCACCTCCCCGGGCAATTCCCCTGCTCCTCAGCATGCTGCCCCCTCTAATCCGTCCTGTCAACCGGCCTGAGGACAGAACAGCTTGAACTCGGCCCACTGCAGGGCTGGAACCCACCCCTCCTCCCCACAACCGGGTAGCAGCTGCCCTGGGCAGGAGCGTAGGAAAGAGACTCCCCACACTTCCCCGCTGGGGAGCAGCAGCTGCCCCTTCTCAGACCCCTGTGCGGTGCTACCCTATGTGGGGAGATCTGAGCCATGGCAGGGGCGGGCAGCTCTGGCATGGGGCAAGGCTGTGTCCCCCTCCCCCCCCCCCCAAATCAAATGGTTCTGCCTCTGGGGCGTGCCTCCCTGGGAAAAGATCCCCTCTATCTGGGACCCTAGCATGTCAATTTCCCCCTCCCTGCCCTTTCCCAGGGAGGTGTGTGTGGCTGAGCGGGGCCTTGAATCTCTTCCGCTCCAGCAGCTGCTGGTTCGTCACCTCTCCTGCTACTCCCCATGATGTGAAGTTTGTTAGGCCTCAGGCTGGTTTCTGGTGGGGCAGGAACAGAGTCTGAGCGAGGAACAGAACCCAGGAGTCCTGCGTGGCCTGAGTCGGGGCCTGGCGGTAGAACTTCCGTCTCACCCTCACCAGCGGGGAAAAGCCGGGCCCTGCCAGTCCAGCGCCAAACGAATTCCCCAGGGTAAGGACTGTGTGTGTGGGGGGGGGGGGCGGGGGTCGCGTCACCTTCATTCTCTCCAGCCCGGCTTCCATCCGCAGCTGCTCCACCGCCCTCCGGCCCTGGCTGGTGTGACTGCAGCTAGCCGCCTTCCCCAACATCTGCAGGGCAAGGGAGGGCTGGGTTAGACCAACTGCAGGGGGCGAAGATGCTGAGCTCCACAGGAACCAAAGCCGCAGGCAAAAGTACGTGACATTTAAATGGCAGCAGATCTGAAGATGCCGAAATGCCTGTGACCTGCTGCTGAAATGCAGCCACCTCTGGGGTGGGGCATGGCAGATATTTAACAGCGCACAACAGTTTGGGGTAAGCACTATATTTTGGGCCAGGAAGCCTGGGCATCCAGCCCCTTTATCCTGCCATTATTATCGATGGGGTGTATTAAGGTAGCACTCAGCCGCTCCACTCCTGGAGCAGGACTGCGTTGTGCTGGGTGCTGGACAAACACGCTGCGTGTTGTTTATAGTCACGTTAATCCTTTCCCGTCCCTCCAGCTGCCCAAGGGTCTTGGAGCCCTTAGTTCACGCTCCCGCCTTCCGCTCTGCAACACAAGTAATAGCACCACGGAATAGGTGGGGAAACCGAGGCACAGAGCGTGGGAGTGACTTGGCGTGGGGTCACCAACCAAGTGGTAGAGCCAGGAATCCTGGCTCCCACCCCCGCACTCTGCTCTAACCACTCGACCCCACGCTTAGACCTGAGGAGTGCTGACACCCAGTTCTTCCTCTGGACAATTTCAGGGCTACAAGCCAGGAGTTCTGTCTCTCCCTCCTCTCCTGGCCTGAGGCTCCTGGGTTCTATGCCGAGCTCGGGATGTGGGGGCCACACACATTGTCGGGGTTTGATCCCTGCACCCGTTTGTTGCTCCTGCCCCGGGTTCCAGGCTGTCCCAGAGCTGGGCCGATGCCGGCAGGAGCCATCTGAGTCATCCAGCCCCCCCCGAGAAACTCACCCGCTCCGGTCCTGAGCCTGGCTCTGATCCGAACCTCTTGTCGATTCCACGGCCTCCCCCGTTGTCTCGATTTAAGGGAGGGGGGATCAAAATCAGGGCCTGTTTTCTGACTCCCCCCCCCCCCCCCCCGACAGGGTTGCGCCGCTCACCTGAGATGGTGAAACACGTCCCCCCGGTTTGCAGCCTGGCTGCCCGTTTCTGTCAGTCTCCACCAGCCCCCTGATGCCCCTGCCTCTGCCCTATTTATTCCCCGCCAGCCACCCCCCTCCGCCTGCCCTCGCTCTCAACAGGCAGAGGTTCAGTTCGGCCTCCCCGCCCGCCCCACAGGCTTTGATGCCTTTGAAACCAGCTGGGCCCTGTACAGAGCGAAATGTCACCCAGCAAAGTGCAGCCCCCACGCCGGGGCCAAGAGAGGTGCCCCCAGCTGGGCCGGGGCAGCGTTTTCCCCAGCAGGGGGGCGCCAGCATCTCAGCCCGAGAGCAGCCGGAGCCCATTGGTGGGGGCGGGGGGGAAGGGGAGAGAGTGGAAATCATGCTTTGGGATCCAGGAGTCCTTCCCAGATCCCCTCTTCCTTAGTCCAAGCACTGGACCCCATGCCCCTCCCACAGCTGGGGATAGAACCCAGGAGTCCTGGCTCCCAGCCCCCCTGCTCTAAGCACTAGACCCCACTCCCCTCCTTGCTCTAGGAAAAGAACCCAGTTGTTCATGAGACCACAGGCAAGCCTGTGGTGTTACGGCCCCCCAGGGTCCCCCTGGGTAGAGCTGCCGGAGTTCAATCAATCTGCTCCCAAAGGCTGAGGGTAGCTGGGGGGCAGGGAGCTGCTTCTCTCCTGCGGCTCTGACCCACGGGCAGGGGCTGGGCATTTCCAACCTGCCAGGCTGGTTCGGACACAGCTGCGGAATCTGTCCCCCTCAGGGAGCTCTGGGTGCTGCAGGGGTCTAGCATCTCCCCATTCCCGTTCTGACATGGGGCAGGAACGTGGGGTCCCTCACTGGCTTTTGGGCCTTGCAGCTGGGAGAAGGGGGGTGGCTGCGCAGGGACCCCGAACCCTGGCTTTCCGGGGGTCACCCTCCAGCCGTGGTATCCTGCCTCGTCCCCACTCCAGACCGCTGGGCACCCCCGGAGGTTGGCAGACAGGGTTGTAGGTCATCGGCGGTCACTCTGGTTTGAAGACAGACTCCCCTTTGACCGGGCATCCTGCCCATCTGGCTGGGTGAGATTCACCCGCGTCCCCGACTTGGGGCCCCGGGAGGTTATGGCTGTTGGTGTAACGGCGAGGTGGGGAGCGGGGAGAAATCTGCTCATGGGGCCTGGGTAGCAGGACACCCGCTCTGTCCGGGCTGGGTCTCAGCACGTGATCGGGACTCTCCCCACACCAGAGAGCGGCAGGAGGCGCCGGCTGGCGATGGTGGGTGCTAAAGGGGCAGAGGGAATCCAATAAGGGTGAGGAGAGGAACCAGAAAGAGGGGGCAGCTTCGGTACCACCATGAGGGGTGCAGTAGAAAAGCCTACCTAGAGATGAAAGGAGCTGGGGGGTGGAGGCGATACAGCCTGCAGCCCAGTTTTTGTGGCTCCAGGGAGCAGGGGTAGCATGTGTGGTGTTGCCTACTCCCCTGAACAGAGCCTGAGCAAGGAGACATTCGACCTTGGCTGCAGGCAGCCTCAGGATGACGGGACACGTTCCAGCCAGTGTGGGATTGCTGGGAAGGGCTAGTTCATAGATTCCAAGGGGACCAGTGTGATCTAGTCTGACCCTGTCTAACCGGCCACGTGATTTCCCTGGTAGGATTCAATTCCCGTTTGAAGGAGCGTGGGTTGTCTAGAAAAACATCCCATCTTCATTCAAACACTGTCAGGGATGGAGACTCTGCCAGGACCCTTGGCAAAGTAGTTAATTGCCCTCAACGTTCACCACGTACGCCTCCCGGCTGGCTCTGGGCTGAGAAAACCCAGCTAGGAGGGGGAGGGATAGCTCAGTGGTTTGATCATTGGCCTGCTAAACCCAGGGTTGGGAGTTCAATCCTTGAGGGGGCCATTTAGGGATCTGGAGCAAAACAAATCTGTCAGGGGACAGTACTTGGTCCTGCTAGTGAAGGCAGGGGACTGGACTCAATGACCTTTCAAGGTCCTTCCAGCTCTATGAGATAGGAGCTGAGGGTTCCCAGAGTAGAGTTCCCCAAACAGAGAGCTGATCTGCAGTCCCAGCATGATATGAGGGGATATGATAGAGGTATATAAAATTATGAGTGGTGTGGAGGAAGTGAATAAGGAAAAGTTATTTACTTGTTCTCATAATAAAAGAACTAGGGGCCACCCAATGAAATTAATGGGCAGCAGGTTTAAAACAAATAAAAGGAAGTTCTTCTTCACACAGCACACAGTCAACCTGTGGAACTCCTTGCCTGAGGAGGCTGTGAAGGCTAGGATTATAACAGGGTTTAAAAGAGAACTGGATAAATTCATGGAGGTTAAGTCCATTAATGGCTATTAGCCAGAATGGGTAAGGAATGGTGTCCCTAGCCTCTGTTTGTCAGAAGGGGGTGATGGATGGCAGGAGAGAGATCACTTGATCATTACCTGTTAGGTCCACTCACTCCGGGTCACCTGGCATTGGCCATTCTCAGTGGACAGCAGGGTGACCAGATGTCCCGATTTTTGGGTCTTTTGCTTATATAGGCTCCTATTACCCCCCCACCCCCTGTCCCGATTTTTCACACTTACTGTCTGGTCACCCTAGTGGACAGGACACTGGGCTGGATGGACCTTTGGTCTGACCCAGTACGGCCGTTCTTATGTTCTTAACAGAACTGGGCAGCTTTGCCGGGCTGCCTTTCAAAGGGAACAGGCCGCGGTGTGTGCTGTGGGAGCCACTCTAGCCCGGCATGGCGCTGAGTCACCATACAAGCCCCCTAAGGCAGATGATGAGGCTGCTGACTCAGCAGCTGGGTCTGTAGCTCAGGTAGGAACGGCTCATGCGTTTGCAGACACTGGGTGCTGGTCCCATCCCCTAAATGGGGACAACCCCCAGAGTTACACTGGGATAAAGGTGCCTTATGCTGGTGTAGCTTATTCCCCTTCCCACACAGGAATAGCGGCGCCAGACCTGCGTCCACACAAGGGGAAGCTGATCTGATTTAACTAGCCTGGCCTGGTCTAGAGGGGTTTCATCACAACATACTCTTTAATGAAAGATTAATCTTTAATTCCTGGAGACTCCAGGGCAATCCTGGAGGGTTGGCAACCCTAGGTATAGGGCAGCTATATACGTGTACTGTGGCCCAGGGTAAGGGGCTGCTCCTTGTAGGGCCTGAGACTGACCCATTGGAAACCTCTGCAGCTGCTCTAAGCTAGGAGGCTCTTAGAGTTGGAGGACACTTGACCCTTGAGGACCGCCGTACCCGGCTTCTGTTGAAGATGGCGGCTCCCACGCGTACGGATCCAGCGCTGCGGAGGTTGAGGGGCAAGATGGCAGCGTCCAGCAGTACGGATGCGCTCCTTCCGGGGGCGCACGCGTGACCCAGCGGGGCTGCCGTAGCCGGCCGCGGGTCAACATGGCGGCGGCCAGGACCAGGAGTCCGGCGCCGGGGCTAGCGGGGGCCTGAGGCGCCGGTACGAGCCAGCCGGGCCGGGGGCTGCGGCGGAGCCGGGGGCTCGGAGCGGGGAGGCTGGAGCTCGCTCGAGGGCCGGGGGGGCTCGCTTGGGGGCCTGGGGCCGGAGCGGGAGGAGGGGGCTGGAGCTCGCTCGGGAGCTCGGAGCAGGGGCGTGGGGGGGAACTCGCTCCGGGGCCTGGGGAGGCGGGGCTGGAGCTCGCTCGGGACGGGGACGGGGGGGGGGCTCGCTCGGGAGCTCGGATCGGGGGGTGGGGGCTCGCTCGGGAGCTCGGATCGGGGGGTGGGGGCTCGCACTGGGGGCTCGCTTGGAGGGGGGGCTCGCTCGGGAGCTCGGATCGGGGGGCGGGGGCTCGCTCGGGAGCTCGGATCGGGGGGCGGGGGCTCGCTCGGGAGCTCGGATCGGGGGGCGGGGGCTCGCTTGGAGGGGGGCTCGCTCGGGAGGTCGGATCGGGGGGTGGGGGCTCGCTCGGGAGCTCGGAGCGGAGGCGGCGGGGCTCGCTCGGGGGCCTGGTGAGGGGCTCCCCGGCCCATGACGCGCCCCCCCCCCTCTCCCATCCCCCCCAGAGCCGCGCGGGCGCCGGCCCCATGGAGAGCGCGCGGGAGGGGTTCCCGGCCGCGGCCGTGGCGGCCGTGCTGAAGCCCAGCGCCGGGCTGCCCGAGGAGAGCCTGCAGGTCCGGGGCTACGACTTCGACCGCGGGCTGGATCACCGCGCCCTGCTCCAGTCCTACCTCACCACCGGCTTCCAGGCCACCAGCTTCGGGCAGGCCGTGCAGGAGATCAACAGGATGGTGAGGGGGGAGGGGGGGGCGCCAGGACGCCTGGGTTCTCTCCTGGCTCTGGCAGGGCAGTGGGGTTGAGTGGTTAGAGCAGGACTCCCGGGCTCTGTCCCTCGCTGCTGCTGGCTGTGGCCAAGCCACTGCCGTGCTCTGTGCCTCAGTTTCTCCATGTCCCATTCGCTCCTTGAGGCTGTCAGCGTGAGTCGGGGGGGGGGGGTTGGTAGCTTGTGCGGAGGGGGGGGGGTGTCCCGACCCGCCAGCCCGGGTGCCCCTGACGTGGGGCTGCTCCGGTTCCCAGATTGCGGCGAAGCTGGAGCCGCTGGGCGAGGAGGAGGAGACCCGCGCCGACCTGAACCCCTGCCGCCGGCAGCCCTCGGGCTGCACCATCTTCCTGGGCTTCACCTCCAACCTCATCAGCTCGGGCATCCGCGAGACCATCCGCTATCTGGTTCAGCACAACATGGTATGGCCCCTGCCCCTCCCCCCCACGCCCCCGGTCACTGAGTACTGCCCCCCGCCCCGGTGTCCCTTGAGCACCTGTGTCCCTGAGGGCCCCTCCCGGTGCCAGGCTCCTACACCCAGGCTGCTGCCATATCCCCCCTTTCCCCTTAACCCCAGTGCTGGACTCCAACCCCCTCCCCTGCCCCTTCAGCTGGGGGCTCCCAGCACTGGGGTTCCAGGGCCGGGGGTTCTGACAGCCGGGGGGTCCCTGTGCCGCGTAGGTGGATGTGCTGGTCACCACAGCAGGCGGCGTGGAAGAGGATCTCATCAAATGTCTGGCACCCACCTACGTGGGGGAGTTCAGCCTGCGGGGGAAGGAGCTTCGGCAGAGCGGGATCAACAGGTACAGGGGGTCCTGGGGGGTCTGCGCTGGTCTAGCCAGGAGGGCGCCCAGCTGGGAGCCAGGACTCCTGGGTTCTGTCCCTGGTGTGGGAGGAGAGTGGGGTCTGGTGGTTGGAGTAAGGATGTGCTGGGAGCCAGGACTCCTGGGTTCTGTCCCTGGTTTGGGAGGAGAGTGGGGTCTGGTGGTTGGAGTAAGGATGTGCTGGGAGCCAGGACTCCTGGGTTCTGTCCCTGGTGTGGGAGGAGAGTGGGGTCTGGTGGTTGGAGTAAGGACGTGCTGGGAGCCAGGACTCCTGGGTTCTGTCCCTGGTGTGGGAGGAGAGTGGGGTCTAGGGATTTGATTGGGGAGCCTGGGGGTCAGGAACTGATGCTCTAGAGGTGAAAGGCTCCATCTCCTGTTCTCAGCCACGCCGCCAGGATCCCCTCTGCTCCCCCCTATCTGTGGGGCTCAGGAAATGCCAGCTGTGTCCCTGCTCCGTGGGGCTCGTGGAGAGGCCGAGTCCAGCTGGTTTTCGGGGGGCCGCGGGGGCTGAACCTGCTTGTTTCTCTCCAGGATCGGGAACCTGCTGGTGCCCAACGACAACTACTGCAAGTTCGAAGACTGGCTCATGCCCATCCTGGACCAGATGGTCGCTGAGCAGAACATGGAGGTGAGAGCTGGGGGGGGGGGGGGGAAGCATCGGGGAGGCCGTGTCCCAGGGGAGGGGATGGTGCTAGGCCTGTAGGATGCTGGGAAAGCCTCTGATCTGATCCCTACTCAACCCCCCCTTGCCAAAATACTTGCCATGTAGATGGGAGGGGAGTGGTTAGAGAAGGGGGGGCTGGGAGTCAGGATGCCTGGGTTCTATCCCTGGCTCTGGGAATGGAGTGTGTGGGGGGTCTAATGGGTTGAGCAGCGGGTGGGTGGGGCACTGGGAGTCAAGACTCTTCGGTTCTACTCCTTGGGAGAGTCACTTGCCTCTGCCTCAGTTTCCCTCTCTGTACCGTAACGGGGGGAGCTGCGCTAACTCCCCATAGCGGGGGGCGGAGGTCAGGTCGCGTTGCCCGGGCAGGAGGGGGTGGTTTCACCACAGCTTTGATCCTTGGGTCCTGCAGGGAGTGAAATGGACCCCGTCCAAGATGATCGCACGGCTGGGCAAGGAAGTAAACAACCCTGAATCGGTCTATTACTGGGCACAGAAGGTCAGTGGGGGGGTCCTGTGGTTCAAGGGGGGCCCTGTTCATTTCCCCTCGGGGGTTCTGGCTAGCCCTTTCCAGGCTGGGATTGGACTGTTGGCTGAACCACATCGCCATCCGCCCCCCCGCCGCGAGTCCCTCTCTGGGAGAGCCTGGGTGACCGGCTGGTTGGAGCGCTGCCCCTTTAAGAGCAGGCTAGATAACGATGGCCCCCTGGGTCCCACCCTGGGGCTTCAGCCCTTCCGCTTGGGGGGCAAATCCACAGCCCCACACACAACACTGGGGGGAACAAATCTCTCCCACCCTATGGCCCCAGCTACCCCCTCTAATGCCCCACCCCTGTGGTTGTCATCGATCCAAGTTCTGTATTTGGCACCTTCAGTCTCTCCCCACGTGAGAGGCAGCGTTTCCCAGTGGGGCGAGCGCTGGGCCAGACTGGGAGAGCTGGTGTGTGTGTGTGTGTGTGTGTGTGTGGGGGGGGGGTCTATTCATAGCTCTGCCACTGGCCTGCTGGGTGGCCTTGGGCAAGTCCCTTCCCCGCTCTGTGCCTCAGTTTCCCTTCCAACCCTTTGTCTCTTCAGATTGTGAGCTCTTTGGGGGCAGGGACCATCTCTTGCTATATGTCCACGCAGCGCCTGGCACAATGGGGGCCCTGATCTCGGTCAGGGAAAGGGGGGGTCTGTGCAGTGCCTGGCATGGTGCCCCAATCTTGGTTGGGGGGTGGTGGTGTCTAGGCTCTACCATAATACAGGCCCTGCTCCTCCACAAATGCCACTTTGAGATAGACTCCTCCCCCCACCCCCCCAAGGGAGAACTAACCCAAACTCCCCCCTCTGTCTCCTCTGCCCTGCCCCACGCGCCCCTTTGCAGAACAACATCCCAGTGCTGAGCCCGGCCCTGACGGACGGATCCCTGGGGGACATGATCTTCTTCCACTCCTACAAGAACCCTGGTCTGGTGCTGGACATCGTGGAAGGTGATTGTCTCCCTCCCCCCAGGCAGTGTCCTTTCTCTGTGTCCCCCTCCCAGCCCCCTGGCTGAGACTGGGCAGGAATCGCAGCCCCCTCCCTGCAGTGCTGGGGGGATTCCTAGTGCTGGGGGCCCCCCCCCTTCATACCGAGCTCTTGGGAACCCTCTCTGCATTACTGCAGAGCGTATAGATTGTCCCCCTGCTGAGACCTCCCACCCCAGACAAGGTGCAGAGGGGCTCCTGGGTTCCTGCCCAGCTCGGGGAGCAGTGGGATTTAATGGTTAAGGTAGGGGAGAGGGCGGGGCAGGACTCCTGGGTCCTATTCCTGGGTGGGAGCAGATGGCAGGAAGAAGGGGGTCAGCGTGGTCTCTTTCTCTTGGCAGATCTCCGGCTGATCAACACCCAGGCCATCTTCGCCAAGAAGACGGGCATGATCATCCTGGGAGGGGGACTGGTGAAACACCACATCGCCAACGCCAACCTGATGGTGAGGGAGGGCTGAGGCTGGGAGCCCTGCTGCGGCCTGGGGTGGTGGGTGGGTGTCGTCCGTCCCGTCCCGGGCTTGGGTGAGCCCGCCCGCCTGCTGTCTGCATTCCCCCCCCCCCCCCCCCCCCCCCCGGCTTGTGTGTGTTAACCCAGGTGTATCTGAGTCGTGCCGTAGTTTGAGGTCCAACATTCACTTTGGGGATTAAATTTATCACCTCAAACTGCACATTCCCTCCCCCTGTCATGCTTGGGGGTGGGAAGGGGGAGCTGTGCTGCCCCTAGGGGGGGCGGGGAGAAACCTGCCCTGGTCTCACTCCCTTTCTCTCCACCTTGCAGAGGAACGGGGCCGACTACGCCGTCTACGTTAACACGGCCCAGGAGTTCGACGGCTCCGACTCGGGGGCCCGGCCAGACGAGGCGGTGTCCTGGGGGAAGATCCGCATGGATGCCAAGCCGGTGAAGGTGGGCGTGGGGATCAGGAGGGTGGGGGCTGTGTTGGGGGACAGGGGGCATGGCGGGGGTGGAGGATCTGGGTACCTGCACTCACGGCCCTGGTCGCTCTCCCGGTGGCAGGTCTACGCCGATGCCTCCCTGGTTTTCCCGCTGCTGGTGGCAGAGACCTTCGCCCAGAAAGCCGGCGTCTTTGGCTCCGAGAAGCAACACGACTGAGACCCCTGGCCCTGGACTGGGACGCAGCGTGGGGAGTCCTAGGCCCTAACAGCAAATGGGCTCATACCCAAGCCCAGTTTCCCCTCTCCCCCGCCCATCACCAGGACTCCACCTCCCCCTAGCGTCTGCCCCTGTGCTGGGCTTGCCCTGGGATCCCAGGGAAGTGCGTGGGGGGCGGGGTCTGGCTTTATCCCCTTCCCCCTCTAACTCCCTGCTTCCAAAATCACAAGGACTGGGGAGTGCCTGGGCATCAGGACTCCTGGATTCTAGTCCCGGCTGTGTCACTGACTGGTTGGGTGACCCCCTCCTCCCGCTGTAGAATGGGGGTGGCCTTGCCCGCCCTTAGGGGCTGTGATGCTCGGTGCATTGAGGCGTTGGGTGAGGGCAGGGTTGTGACCAGGGTGTTGGCAGAGCCTGGCACCCGCGGGGGGCCCCCCGTCCGCCTGGGGCTCCATGGACTCGTGCTGGGGCCTGTTCTTCCTTCCATTCGTTTTATTTACTGCTTGGACACTTTGCATGGCTGGGGGCAGCAGGGCCAGGCCTGGGCCCGCTGATGCATGGCCAGCGTTAACAACCACGATTTTATTATTCGGCTTTTGGGGAAGAACCCCTGTGCTCCCATCCCCCCCTGGTCAGGACCTCGGCACTGCCACAGGGGTGTTCACCTCCGGTGAAAACAGCAGCGACGATCCAGCAAGCCGGCTTTCAACGTGGGTTAGCAGCTTACCCCCGGCTCCCCTCTACCAGCGGGCACGCTGCGGAGAATGCTCCTAGCGCAGGCTGGTCGGGCCCTCGCTGGAATGGGGCGGGGGCAGGGTCACTGCGGGGTACTTGACCCATGGAGAGGATGCCTGGCAGCAGTAGCCGCGCCCAGCCTGGTGCTGAGCTGCGGCTGGGCCCTGGGGGATGGATTTTGAGGAAGGTGTAAAAGAACAAAGCCCCGGATGGATGAATGTCAGAGGCCGGGGGGAGGAGATCCCTCCCCCTTAACGTTAGCCCCTGGTGTCTTCTGAAGTCTCCCCACCCCCAGGCCCTCTGAGCCACCCCGTGGAGTGTGGGGTGATGGCGGGGGGCCAGGCGGCTAGAGGGGGGCCGTAGGGTCACTGCCTGGTAGATCGTTGCTGGCCATGGCTGGGGTCTGAGCTGCTGTGGAGGGCCAGAATTCGGGCCCACCCCACCCCCGCATGCCATGCTCTGGGACTCGCTGCTGCTCCCCCGCAGAGTCTGTAGGGTCCCGGCCGCCCCCACTCGGCGACTCAATAAAGCAGCTGCCCCCAGGCTGAGTCCGTGTGTGATTGGCCGGAGGGCCGCCCCATGCACCGGCTCAAGAGCCTGCCGGGTGGGACTCCTCTCTCCAGAACTGCACGCGCCCCTCGGTGGCCGTGAGCAGGCCGGGCTCGCTGGGGTGGAAGGACAGCGACTGGACCACGCCTCTGCCGACGGGCAGGCTCAGCGTCAGGGAGCCCTGCGGGGGGAGGAAAGGCCCCCAGTGAGGACGAGCCGGGCGGCTAGGAAAGGAGGGGCCCGACCCCCAGGGCAAGGAGGGGGGCCTCTGCCCGCTGCGGGCTAGATCTGCCCTGCGCAGTCCCCCCGCTCACCTCAACCAGGTCCCAGAAATACACCTGCCCGTCCTCCGAGCAGCTGGCCACGTGCGTGTCCTTCTCGCTCAGGCAGCAATCCAGCTTGTAGGCCGTGTTCTTGTGGCCGGTGTACCTAGAGCAGAACACACCAGACGGGGTCAGCATGGGGGAGAGCGGGGAGCCCTCCCACTGTACCCCAGGCTGGCCCGCAGCCACCTTCCCTTGTGCACAGGGCCCTGGGGCGGCGAGCGGCCCCTCGTGAGGGACCAGGGGCCCTGGATTTCAGTGAGGCGGGTGCCTCAATGCTCTTGAGGAGCTGGGCCCGAGGGGGCTGCAGGGGGGGAGGGGAGCTCAGAGTCAACCCCCACCCGTGCAGCAGGCGGTGTCTGTGTCTAAGATCCCAGACTCGGGGGAGCTGCCCCCGAGAGAGACTCTTGTACAACACCAGGCCTGGGCCTGGCTAAGCCCCAGCTCTGTGGGGGGTGGGGGGGAAGAGGAGGCGGGGGGGGGCGGGGGTCTCCAGCACATGCATCCGACTGCTCTGGCCCGAGGGCGCGGGGATCACATACTCTCCCAGCAGCTCCCCGGTGTCCTTGTCCAGCAGGCGCAGGGTGGAGTCCAGGCTGGCAGCCAGCGTGCACTGCCCATCCTTGCTGAAACACACGCTGGTGACGGGGCCTGCGAGGACAAAGCAGTGGATGCTGGAGGTGATGGAAACCGGGAGTTGGCACAGAGGGGGGCGCTGGGTAAAAGTTGAGCCAGCCCCCTGCCCTGGGGCCAGATCAGAGCCAGCCCCTGATTCCCCCACCCCCACAGCCCCCTGCCCTGGGGCCAGATCAGAGCCAGCCCCTGATTCCCCCACCCCCGCAGCCCCCTGCCCTGGGGCCAGATCAGAGCCAGCCCCTGATTCTCCCACCCCCGCAGCCCCCTGCCCTGGGGCCAGATCAGAGCCAGCCCCCGATGCCCCCACCCCCGCAGCCCCCTGCCCTGGGGCCAGATCAGAGCCAGCCCCCGATTCCCCCACCCCCGCAGCCCCCTGCGCTGGGGCCAGATCAGAGCCAGCCCCCGACCTACCCCCGCAGCCCCCTGCCCTGGGGCCAGATCAGAGCCAGCCCCCGATTACCCCATCCCTGCAGCCCCCTGCCTTGGGGCTGGATCAGAGCCAGTGCCCCATTTCCCCCCCCCCACCCCAACCAATCAGCCAGCCCCCTGCCCTCCATCTGGATCAGAGCCAGCCCCCTGCCCTCGGGCTGGATCGGAGCCAGCGCCCGATTCCCCCGCAGCCCCCTGCCCTGGGGCCGGATCAGAGCCAGCCCCCGATTACCCCACCCCCGCAGCCCCCTGCCCTCGGGCTGGATCGGAGCCAGCGCCCCTAGAGGGGAAGGACCCTGTGTCACATTCCCTGACAGCCTGTTTCCCATGTTGGTGCAGAATTGGAACTAGCACCCCCTAGAGGCTATTCCCTGCCCCTTACTCAGCCAAGCCAACCTCGCCTCCCCCATGGCACCTGGTGTCAGTCAGCCGTGGGGGGATCTTAATCTCAGTGGGACATTCCCGCCCACACTGCGTGCGCGCTTTTGGGGGATTCTCTATCCCTGGCAATTTTAAGTCCTGGTGGGATGAACCCAGGGCCGTTTCTGGCCTGTGCTCTAGAGGAAGTCAGCCCAGACGATCGCCACGCCCCGTTCTGGCCTTGGCTCTGTGGCGCTGGCTCCTGGCAGTAGCTGTTTTCTCTCTTACTTCCCACGTAATCCGAGTACAGCTCCCCTGCGCGCAGGTCGTAGTGCCGGACGCGGCCGTCCACAGAGCTGGGGAGGGGGCAACGGGGGGGGGTTACAGGGCAAGTACAGAGGATCTGACGCCCAGTCCTCCAACACACACACACTGCCCAGGCCCAGCTGGGGCGCTCCCAGGGCAGCTCCTGGGAATATAGCTGGAAGAGGGGGGAGTCAAGCCCCTGAACCAGCTCCATTCCCGCATATGGCAACCCTCAAGGGTCAAACATGAGGCAGCACATCCCTGGTGGGGGCGGTTACCTGCCTCTCCCTCCCCTTAGGAAGGTTCTTTGGTCTGTGCCCTGGGGGCTCTGTTCTAACTCGCACTTGGGTCCACAGCTGCCCTGCAGGGTCCGGCCCCTCCCTGCCCCCAGCCAAGCGCCCCTCACCCAGAGAGGATCTCGTAATCCGACACTTTCAGGCTGGACACCCCGTCCTTGGCTTCGTCCAGGATCTGGATGGGGACGACTCCGCGCGAGCGGCAGTCCCAGCAGCGGATGCTGGAGTCGATTGAGCCTAGGAGAGAGCACAGAGCAGATTCGGAGCAACGGCCTGGGCAAATCCCTGGCCGGATCTAGGGTTAAGGACCCACGATGAGTCAGCTGGGGCTATGGAGCCACTTTGCTTACCCGACAGGATCACGGTGGCCTCCTCATTGAACTGCACGCAGTTCACCTTCTGCGGATGGAGAGACAGGTCAGGAAGGCCAAGTTCAGTGCACGGTGCGTGGCCCTCGAGGGCTATCCCCCGAGCAATCACCCCAGCTCGTTAGCACCTCCCCCTAAGCCACACTGATCCCCTCACCCCCTCCTGAACCTGACTGCGGCTTCCCCAATAGCCCCCCTGTGTCCCCTCCCAACAAGCAACTCGACATGACCCCGAGCTGCTTCACCATCCCATAACCCTCCCCCCGTGCCCACGCTCAATTGCTGCTCCTGTCCGTGCGCCCCTCTAGGCAGCGCCACCTCGATTCAGTCCCCACCCTGGTAGCACGAAGGGTTAAGGTCACCCTCAAGGTCACCCTCAAGGGTTAAGGTCACACCCACTGGCTGAGAGCAAAGGAGCCTCCCCGGACTCATGTAATAAGCGATGGGGCAGCCAGCCCCCTGTCCCTCCCCACACCCAGCCAAGTCATTCCCCACATGGAGCAGGCTGCAGCACCCCCCAACCCAGGCAGCACTGCAGTAACCAAACGGGCCTCACCCCCGCGTGACCTCTGAACTTGCGGATCACCTGCCCACTGGCTACGTCCCACAGGACGACCGTTTTGTCGGCCCCGCAGGAACAAAGCTGGCTGTTATCAAAGGAGCTGTGGGGGAAGCAGGAAGACAAGGGTAGGCGTTACTGTGGGGATCCGACCACGCAGGGGGAGGTTACAGACGCACATCTACGAGGCTTTGCATCCCACTGGCATAGCTGTCCCTGTTTTATGGATGGGGGAAACTGAGGCACAAGGGGGGGATGTGCCACACAGCAAATCAGTGACATAATAGAACCCAGGAGTCCTGACTCCCAGTGTCTCTACTGTGCAACTCACTAGAAACCAGTCCCTCCCAGAGCTGGGGATAGAACCCAGGAGTCCTCACTCCGCCTCCGCCAATGCCCTTCCCCACCTGCTCTAACCATCTGCAAGCCAAACACTCTAAAGTGGTTTTGATCCTGAAGTCCCTGGGGTTACGAGAGAAGTGGAGTCCGTCCCCCGCCCTTACCCAGCCGCGTCCAACACTTCGTAGCCATGGCCGCTGTAGGTCTTCAGGAGGGTCCCCTTGTGGGGGTTCCACAGCTTCAGGGACTTGTCGCTTCCGCAGGTGAGACAGTAATTTCCGTCCACTGCGGGAGACGAAACAGAGAATGATGCAAGGGGACAGCGTAGCAGCACCGCGGCTAGTGTCTGCCCCATAGAGGCACCAGACCCATATCCAGCATTTCCACCCCACGGCTGTGTTCTCCTCCCTGCACCAACAGGGCTCTAAATACCCCACATGGCTCCGACATCACTGCTCTAACCACTAGACCCCACTCCCCTCCCAGAGCTGAGAACGGAATCCAGGAGTCCTGGCCCTCATTTCAACCCACTAGACCCCACTGCCTCACTTCCTGGGGCCCGTGAGGACACACTCACCATTAAACCTCACTGCCCTGACCGCTCCCTGTTTGCACTCCAGATTCTGCACCAGCTTCTTTGGCAGCTCTGGCTTCTTGGCCTTCGGTTCAGGAAACGCCATGATGGGACCCAAGCGGCTGGTACCGACCGTGGCTAAATCTTGGAGATCTGGACTCTGTCAGCGTGGGGGTGGGGTGATGCGACACAATAGGGGTCAGCTGGGGCGGGTTACAAATCTCTCACCAGACTCCAGCTTCACAGGTGTCTCCCTGGTGGCTGGAGTCACTCGCTCACAAGCTGGGGGAGGCAGTTGGTGCCGTCCTGGCTAAGGAAACAACAGGAAAGTGATTTGGTGGCTGTTGCTGCCACAGGAGGCAGGGAGAGGGAAAATCCAACCCCCGTTAGATCCAGGCCGCGGCTGGGTTTGATGTGCAGTCCGGGGGGGGGGGGGGGGCGACACAGAGGTCGCCCTATTAGGGAGCCTTATGGAGCTGCACACATTTAGAGCCACCCCCATAGAGCTGTGTGCAGTTCTTCAACCCAGCTCTTACAGAGACCCCCTATGGCCTCCCCCCTTGCACCTATGGAGCCCCTATAGCCCCCCCCCCCAGTTCCTTACAGTCCCCTTCCAACCCCTACAGCCTCCCCAGCCTATTACAGGCGCCATCACCCCCCCCCATATGCTCCCGAGCCCCTACAGCCTCCCCAGCCCATTAGTCTCACTCACCCCCCTAGTCCCTCCCCAGCCCTAGGGCCCCCTTCGCTTCCTCCCCACCACGCAGTACCTGGGGAGAGGGGCGCTCCGTGTCCGGCTCCCATTCCCGTCCCCCGGCCCCGCAGGTTCCGGCTCCCTTGGTTCCGCCCCTCCGGTCCCGCCTGCTCTGAACCGGGACCCGCCGCGGGGTGCAGGGCTCATTGTCGGCCCCGCCTCGTCCCCTGCCCGCCGTGGGGCCAGGCTCGGGAACCAGCTCGCCCCGGCCAGGCACGCGGGGCGGGGGGGTGAGGGGGGTATCCGGAACCATTGCTTCGGGCCGCGGGGCGTTACACCGATCCGCGCCCCCCTCCGCGAGCAAATGTCGAGCAACAGCATGGCCGACCCCCGGCGGCCCAACAAGGTGCTGAGGTGAGGGGGCGGGGCTAGTGGGGGCGGGGGGGTGTAGGGCTCAGACTGGGGGGCCGGACCGCTCAGGGGTCGCGAGCTGCCAGCCCCCCACCCCGAGCCCGGCTTTGCCTCCAGCGTTGATACTGGGGTTCAATGGAGAACCAGTGTTTTAAGCGGGGGGGGCCGCACTCGCAGGGTTGCTGTGTGAAGGGGGGTCACCAGCACAAACGTTTGACAACCCCTGGTGTAGGGCCGTAGCCTGCGACAGGTTTGGGGTCCCCATCGTGGGCCCGCGGCGCTGCCCTATAGGGAACGCTGGAGTGTGCCCCTGAGGGACGTCCGGATAGTGAGCGCCACCTGGCAGCCCCTTGCTAGCCAAAGCCTTGGGGTGGGGGCAAATTGTCCCGTTAAACGGGGAGGGGTGATCCCTATGGGGTCTGCATCTGGTGGGCTTGCCCAGCGGGACCCCGAGGGCGAGCGATCCCTATGGGGTCTGCATCTGGTGGGCTTGCCCAGCGGGACCCCGAGGGTGAGCGATCCCTATGGGGTCTGTATCTGGTGGGCTTGCCCAGCGGGACCCCGAGGGTGAGCGATCCCTATGGGGTCTGTATCTGGTGGGCTTGCCCAGCGGGACCCCGAGGGTGAGCGATCCCTATGGGGTCTGCATCTGGTGGGCTTGCCCAGCGGGACCCCGAGGGTGAGCGATCCCTATGGGGTCTGTATCTGGTGGGCTTGCCCAGCGGGACCCCGAGGGTGAGCGATCCCTATGGGGTCTGTATCTGGTGGGCTTGCCCAGCGGGACCCCGAGGGTGAGCGATCCCTATGGGGTCTGCATCTGGTGGGCTTGCCCAGCGGGAGCCCGAGGGTGAGTGATCCCTATGGGGTCTGCATCTGGTGGGCTTGCCCAGCGGGAGCCCGAGGGTGAGTGATCCCTATGGGGTCTGCATCTGGTGGGCTTGCCCAGCGGGACCCCGAGGGTGAGTGATCCCCATGGGGTCTGTATCTGGTGGGCTTGCCCAGCGGGACCCCGAGGGCGAGCGATCCCTATGGGGTCTCTATCTGGTGGGCTTGCCCAGCGGGACCCCGAGGGTGAAGTGATCCCTATGGGGTCTGTATCTGGTGGGCTTGCCCAGTGGGAGCCCGAGGGTGAGTGATCCCTATGGGGTCTGCATCTGGTGGGCTTGCCCAGCGGGACCCGAGGGTGAGTGATCCCTATGGGGTCTGCATCTGGTGGGCTTGCCCAGCGGGAGCCCGAGGGTGAGCGATCCCTATGGGGTCTGTATCTGGTGGGCTTGCCCAGCGGGACCCCGAAGGTGAGTGATCCCTATGGGGTCTGTATCTGGTGGGCTTGCCCAGCAGGACCCCGAGAGTGAGTGATCCCTATGGGGTCTGTATCTGGTGGGCTTGCCCAGCGGGACCCCGAGGGTGAGTGATCCCTATGGGGTCTGTATCTGGTGGGCTTGCCCAGCGGGACCCCGAGGGTGAGTGATCCCTATGGGGTCTGTATCTGGTGGGCTTGCCCAGCGGGACCCCGAGGGTGAGTGATCCCTATGGGGTCTGTATCTGGTGGGCTTGCCCAGCAGGACCCCGAGGGTGAGTGATCCCTATGGGGTCTGTATCTGGTGGGCTTGCCCAGCAGGACCCCGAGGGTGAGTGACAGGAATCTGGCCAATTGTCAGAGGATTATGGGAGACAGTCTTCTGGCAGAGAGGAGGGAAGTGGAGATACTGGCACCTCCCACCCCAGGTTATTCTTGTTCCCTAGTCCCCCCCTCTTGCCAATGGGAACCAACCGGAAACCTGCCACCCCGTTTCCCACAGCCCCAAGAACAGATCTCAGTTGGGACTGACTTTAGGTCCCTCTCTACCTGCATTATACCTGGTTATTGGAGGTGAAAGGCTCCATATCTCATTCCCTGATTGTGCTAAACTGCTCAGCCTGGGGGTGGATATGAACCAGTGCCCTAGATAAGAAAGACCCCATGTCTGATTTTCATCCACACCCTGAGCCACCCAGTCTGCCTGAGCTAGGGCTGGACTGATACCAGTGACCTGGAGATGAAAGGCCCCTTATCCCATTCCACACCCCCGCAGATCCCTGTTTATCTTCATGTTACCCACGGAGAAGAGGGCTAATAGTTTCCAAGCGTGAGTTAACATTCCCTTCGCTCTTGTGTAACATGCCATTTCACACTTGCTTTGTAGGTACAAGCCTCCGTCTACAGAGAACAACCCCACGCTGGAAGATCCCACTCCAGATTACATGAACCTGTTGGGGATGATTTTCAGCATGTGCGGCTTAATGCTTAAGGTGAGCAGGAAAGCAATGAACATTAGATCTCGCGTAGGTAAGATGCCTTCTAGGGCGAAGCAAACATGAGATGCTTCTTTATTATAAAGGACATCTGTGCATCTGGGCGCTGTAGCACTCCATAGCCTCACCGTGCCTGTTCCCTTAACCAACTGGCTGCTCTTTCACAGAATCCTAGAAATGCCGGGCAAGGAGGGACCTCAAGAGGTCACCTAGTGTCTATCTGAATCGCAAAGAAAAGCCCACGGCACCGAGTCTCCGAGCCAGATCACTTGGCTCGGCTGCAGGGCTAAGAATAGCAGGGCAGACGTTCCCGCTCAGGTGGGAGCCTGGGCTCCAAGTCCCTCCCCCTTTGGTGGGTTTCAGCTCCCGGGCTGCAGCCCAAGGGGGAATGTGTACACTGCCATTTTTAGCGTGAGCCTGAGTCAAGTGACCCAGGCTCTGAGACTTGGTGCTGCAGGTTTTTCTTTGCAGTGTAGACATGCCCATAGTGCATCTCCCCCTCCCCGCCCACTGAGGCAGGATTAAGTATGCCAAGACCATCCCTGACAAACGTCTGCCTAACCTGTTCTTAAAAACCTCCAGTGGCAGGGATTCCACAGCCTCCCTACGTTAAATGATTTGGGGGCTGGAGGAGGGGGAGACCTAGAGTGGTCTAAGCCATTGCACTGAAACAGGGTTGGAAGAGAAGGAGTCATTACTGTTGTTCCTGGCTGAGTGTTTAGTGGGTAGAAAAGGGATCTGGGAGTCAAGGCTCTTGTGCTCTCTTCCTGGCTGGAGGAGGGAGTGTCGCCTAATGGTTAAATCAGAGGACTGGGAGCCAGGACTTTGGGGTCCTGTTTCCAGCTCTGCTCTTGACTTGCTGTGTGACTTTGGGCGCGTCACTGAAATGATACTGATACTAACTTCATAAGGGAGCAGGGATTGTGATCTTTGCTGAATGAATGAATGTTTTAAAGAGCTCTCAGACTTGCCCAGTATTATTCGATATTGAAGATCCTGAGAGATCCAGCCACTTTGAGGCTCTCAAATGAGTTCCTTTGTGTTTCTAGCTGAAGTGGTGTGCTTGGATTGCTGTCTATTGCTCCTTCATTAGCTTTGCCAACTCCAGAAGCTCAGAAGACACCAAACAGATGATGAGCAGCTTCATGTGAGTCATTATCTTTCTTTAACCATCTTATTCACTCACCATGTGAATTGAAGACATGCGTCCAAATGTGCCTACCCGTCCATGTTGTGGCTAGAGCAGAGGAGTAGAAGCCAGAACTTCTGGGTTCTGTACTCAACTCTGCCATTAATACTGCATGATTCTGTATTTTGACATTTTCCTGCTGCCTTGGTTTCTCCTTCTGTAAAATGGGGATAAAATGGTGTTGGTGATTAGTATGGAGCACTCTTCATCCTAGTCAGCAATGAACCAGTGCCCCAGCATGGTGCTTTGGCGATATAGGGCTGGTCTGTTGGAGGTGCCATCGTTTGAATGAGATGTAAAACCAAGATCTCATTCGTTCTTGGATATTACATTCCACAGCATCTTTTCCTAAAAGCTGAGCTGTGAACCCATGTCCTGACCAATTCCCAATTCTGGAATCTAGAGTCTGTTTCCTTAAACACCTACACTGCCGTTCCAGTAGGATGAAAAATTCTTCATCTCCTGTCAAAAACTGGTACAGTGTTTGATGTTAAGCAGCTGCTGCCTTCCACTGTAGAGATGGCTCCATTTCTGTGTGGGTGAACAATCCTTGTATGCATGGTTGAGAAAGCAAGTACTTTGGAATCCCTGGGAATTGTTCACCAACATTCTAGTGCTGTAGAAGACCTAGACATGACGGTGGATATTGAAATAATAAAAAAACCTCATGGTTTTGGTCTTTAAAATGATTGATTTTCTTCCTCTGGATTCAGGTTGTCTATCTCTGCTGTGGTAATGTCCTATCTACAGAATCCCCAACCCATGTCCCCGCCTTGGTGAAGAGATCACAGCTCATTGCACAACTCCTTTTTGCAAATCCCAGCGAGACACTGTCGGGAGAGAGGCTGGATTCACCCGCTAGAACCATCTGTTTGTACAAGCAGTGTGTTGTAACACTCGGCTATCAAAATAAATGGGTTGTTGCTGTAGGAGCTTTGGTTTAAAAAAGCAATCTGTGCGCATATAGAATGGTGCCTTTTGTCTCTTCGTCACCAGTTTCATAGTGGCTGGACGTACTTACCATCTCTGATATTTTGTGGGTCTCAGTCCAGTTTCCAAGGGTCCGCATTGGAAAAATAATTCACCGTGACTGGCGCTAACTGACTTGTTGACAGTACAGAGGCTAAGTGTTGACTAGGCCACAGAGAGGCTCTCTGCTGGGTGAGGTCCTCGCCCACTGGGAGGACGGCATAAGGGGGGAGCTTAAGCTCGCCCCTGCCCATGCTGTGTCTGCTCTGTGGACAGAGGACTTTAGTCTCAGAGGTTTGTTCTGTCGGCACCTTTTCATCAGCACTAGCTCAATCCACACTTGAGCTTCAAACCAGCAGGATGCTGCTGGCTGTAGTTCGCCTCCGAGGCCAGCAGCGAAAGGCTGGGGGCTTGAGCCTAGGACATGGTTGTTAGGAAGCACTCGCATCCGTTCACAAAAAAGGGGTGAAGCTTCAGATCCAGCAGGCGTGTGGGCGGAGGGGTGGGGCGGTATAAACCTCTCCCCAGCCCTCCAGGCTCCTGGTGACAGCGTAAAGCACAGCTGGCCTCTGTCCCCACGCAAAGGGGCCAGCCTCAGCTCCCTGGGAGAGATTCACTCCAGGCCTCGGTGCCCACCAATGGCGGGGGCTCCTCACTGGCTCTCAGGAGGTATCCCCTAGAGACTGGCCCCGTGGGAGGTGGTCGCCCCAGCCATTCCCTCTCCCTGCCGTCAATGGGGGAATCGGGGGCTAGATGGAGGTGGGATTTTGTGGGAGCTAGGGGAGGTGTCCATGGGCAGGGGGGAGGGGGGGGGTTGTGGGATCTGGGTGTTTGGGGGGGGGGGTTGTGAGAGCTGGCGGGAGCATGGGAATGTTGGGGGCGGGGGTTGTGGGGGCTGGTGGCGGTGCCTGAGGGGGGGTGTGGGCACTGGGGCCAATTGTGGGAGCTGTGGGGAGCACGGGAATGTCAGGGGGGTTGGGGCTGGTGGCGGTGCCTGAGGGATCATGTGGGCACTAGGGCCAATTGTGGGAGCTGTGGGGAGCGTCGGGGAAAGATGGGGGTGTCGGGAGCAGGTGTGGAGCTGGTGGAGAGTCTGGGGGGGCTAGTAGCAGTTGTGGGGGCTGGGAGGGGCTGGAGCCAAGGAGGATTGTGGGAGCTGGGGGGGGGAACATGTCAGTGGGTGGGGGAGGGGAGCCTAGGGTCAGTTGTGGCGCCCTCAGTGCCTGTCCCTGCCCTCCTTGACTGCGCCCCGGCTGGAGCTGCCCTAAGGGGGCATTGGGGGTCTCACAGCCACAGGGCTTTGGACTCACGCTGCAACGCTACTCGATGCCTCATTGGCTGAGTTCCCTGCCCATCTTCTTCTCTACCAATCAGAGTCCATGTGAGAGGCGGTTTCAACTGGTGCTCAAGCGTTCCCAGCTAGCCTATTGGTCTCTGGATTAAGAGGCGGGCCTTGTGAGCGCCCCTTCATACCTGCAACTGATCGGTGGTCGGATATGTCAATCAATTTGATCTACTTCCCATTGGTCCTTGTAGAAGTCGGCCGTATTATGTCTTCGCCCCTCCCCTTTCACCGCCTCCTTGCACATGATAGGTGAAATAGCCTGTCAATTAAAATTGTTCCCTTTCCCTCGTTCCCTCCCTCCATTCTGGCCCCGCCCTCTCCTCATCAGCCAATCAGCGCGTCTCTTGTTTGCATCGGCGCTTTTTATGTATGAATGATGCCCGTGGCCCCGCCCACGCTCTGCGGATTGGCTCTTGCGTGGTGGGCGGGGTTAGAAGGGGGAATTCCGTGGCTAGGGAGTCACGTGAAGGGCTGGTCACGTGATAGCAGGAGCTGCCTGCCAGGCGCAGGTTGCCGCGTCCGAGATGGGGTTGCCCGTGGGGCTGATCCTGGGGGCCCTGCTGGGCGTGGGGCTGCTGGGGGCGGCCGCAGCCGGCTGTGGCTACGAGGTGAGGAGCGGGGAGCAGCAGCAGGGGAGAGGGGCCAAGAGGCTACGGGTGAGGGGCCCTGGGCGGGAGGAAGAGCGGGGGGTGTCTGGGGGAAGAAGCGTGGCGGAGAATCGGGGGGTCCTGGAGGGGGTCTGGGTGTGGGGTAGGGAGAGGGACAGAGGAAGGAAGGCAGGAAGTGCGCTGGAGAGGAGAGCCTGCGGAGAAAGGGAGCCCCAGGGGAGGGAGATGGGGGGAGTGGGCTGGTGGAGGGGAGAGGGATTAAGGGGTAGGGGGTTCTTGGGATGAGCGAGATGGGGTGTGGGGAAGGGAGAGGAAGTAGGATGGGGTTAGAGATAGAGCGAGCAGAGGCAGGGTCTGGGGGGCTAGAAGGGGGCGAAGTGGGAGCCTCTGGCGGAGCTAATGGAAGTAGGGGGCCTGGGGAGATGAGCTTTTGGAGGAGGCAGAGTGGGAGGCTTTGTGCGGAGGGGATAAATAGGAGGCGTTGACTGAAGGGGAGGCATTGGGGGGCTCTGCGGAAGTGGGGGGTGGTGGGATAGGGGAGATCTCTTGGTGGGGGGAGCAACAGGTGAAGGGGGAAGGGGTAAAGGGGGCTTGGGGAAGGTGTTTCTGAGGGGTGGGGAAGCTTTGGCTGGAGAAGGAGGAGCTGAAGGAGTGAGAGAAGGGCCCAGCTGTGTTGGGGGTTCTGAGACTGTGGGGTGAAGGGGGGGGTGCTTGTGTTGTGGGGGAGCTTGTGAGCCATGGTGGGGAAGGCAGGACAGTCCAGAGTTCAGATGGCGTTGCAGTGGCTGCGGCTGCCCCGCCCAGTTCTGGGCCTTGGCGCGGAGCTGGGGGCTCAAAGCCATGCTTTGTCTCAGGAGCAGATAACTGACCTTCTCCAGGGTCACCCCCAGCCTTCCCGAGTTCAGTAAAACAGGGAGCACTGAACACATGAGCTTGGGCCGAGCCCTAGCTGTGGGGGGCTCTAGGGGGTTAATACTGTGCAGATTGGCGCCTTTGTCTTTCTGCATCTTGTTCCTCTTCCTTTCCTCCCCCATCTCCCTAAACTGTTACTTCCTCTCGGTGAGATGATGATTATGATATTTAGCCACCTCCCGGTGTGAGCTCTGCAAAGCCGAGCACCCTGATCAGGGTGACATCTTTCCGTTTTACAGCTGAGGACCCTGTGGCTCAAGGTTGCAGAGAGTAGACCCCAGCTCTAATCCGCTCTAACCACTAGACACCACTCTCCCTACCAAGCTGGGGATCACACCCCAGTGTCCTCCCTGCTCTAACCACTGACCTTGCCTCCCTCCCAGAGCTGGGGCTAGAACCCAGGAGTCCTGACTCCCCAGCCCAGGTACTCCTGGTCTACGCTGAACACTTAGATTGACCTAGCTCCGTCGCTCGGGGCTGTGAAAAATGAGTGCCATGAGCGCTGGACTTAGGACAACCTAACCCCAGGCGTAGATGCAGCTAGAATCCTTCGGTCAACCTAGCTGCTGACTCTCAGAGAAGTGGATTAACTACGTAGATGGAAAAACTCCTTCAGCCTGCTGTTGGCGCGTGATTTATTGTTCAGTAGCTGTTTGTCCAAAGCCCTGGAGAATCTAGTGCAGAGCAGGGGGCTATGAAGAAGACAATTGCCTCTTTCCACCTCTAACTCTTCTCTTGGCTTCACCGAGCAATATCTGTTCAGTTGGGTATCTCCTATCTGCAGGATATTGGCCCCGAGAGTCCTTACAATGGGGTTTGTTTGTACGCTGTGGCCTTCCCCTCCAGTTCGCAGCATGTCTGGTTATTTCTCTCCTCATAGTCTTGCCCGGCCACTAAGCCAAACATGCTGAATGTCCACTTGATCCCTCACACGCACAACGACGTAGGCTGGCTGAAAACAGTGGATCAGTATTTTTATGGAGGTATGTGGCAGAGATGGCGCACAAGGGGCGGGAGGGAGGGTTTCCATCCACCGGAGCTGCTGCCGTCAGACTCAGTGGGTTCATGAATCCCTGTCTCTTACCTCGGGCTCGTCATCAGTACATCTTAAAGCACTTGACAAAGGAGGTCAGTATTGTCACCCCCATTGTATAGGAGGGGGAAACTGAGGCACGGAGCGAGGCGACTTGCCCAAGGTCACCCAGTGGCAGAGCGAGGAATTATAGACTCAGAGAACAGAGAGACCCTGGATTTCCTTTCCCCAAACATACTAAGCCAGCTGGCCCACGCAGCGGGATCAAATCTGAAGGCCAGTGTCGCTATCCGATCCCTGTTTTTGCTGGATTTAGAGGTGCCTGTGACCCTGGCTGAGTCCAAGCTGAGGGAGGCTCCTTTCTGTGGCAAGGCGTGCGTAGGGGTGGAAGCGCTGCTCAGAGATGCACTATCTTAATCGCATCAGCATATTTACTTCCTCTAGAGAGCACCTCCCGACCCTGGCCGTGCTGCAGGGACCCGCTCCAGGCCTGGGGGAAGCTCCCACCTCACCTCCCGGCCAGATGCTTGATAAAGTCTGTGTCGCCTGCCAGAATATCTCATGGCACGTCACACGCACTCACGGACTGAGCATCCTAGCTTCACGGGGAAGCTGGGCCCTTCTCATTTGTGTGGAAACTGAGGCACAGTTGGGGGAAAGGACTTGCCTGTAGTCACACAGTGAATCTGAGCAGGGATTAGAACCCAGAAGTCCTGAAATCCTCACCCCGCTCTAACCCCTAGACCCTGCTCCCTCTCCAGACCTGGAAATAGAACCCAGGAGTCCTAAATCCCAGTCTCCCCACCCCTGTGCTCTAACGACTAGACCCTCTCCCGGAAGCCAGGAATCTAACACCTCTTCCCCTCCCCGCCCCCCAGCATTAGATCATGCTTCCTCAGAGCGTTTTGTATCCGTCCTTGCCAGGCCAAGGAACGCGCTGAGCCTTGTCATTCCCCGCTGTTCTCCCCCAGCCATAATAAACCCGTGGTCTTACTCACCTGGATATTAACGTCCCCTTTTAGAGGCCGCGTCTCACGGGGGCGGCTTTTCCGTGACATCCGTCAAGGCCAGCACACAGTTAGTGGAAACATTAATGCCTTTGGAACATCTTATCTCTCAGGCCATAGAGAAAGCAGCGCAGGACGGGCGTGACTTAAGCAGACACCTAGGTCAGGGGGCCTTTCAGCCGGGGGGGCGGGGGACTGGCTGACTCAGTGGGTGGGGAATGGGCCATGGGGTGGGGGCTGGCTGGTTGATGGGTGAGACTCCAGCCAGGGGGTGTGTATGCAAGCTGATCTCACCCTGATGCTGTCCCTGCTCTGCGGGGGAGTCAGATTTTGAACTGCAGGAGGTGCTTGGAGGAGAGGCAGGGGGTGCAGAGCGGTTATGGGGAGGGGTGCTACCCCTGCTCTGGAGAGACAAAGATCTGAGATTCCCAGGGGTGCTGTCCATGGCTGGGGGGGATCCAGCTCCCTGGAGGGGCGTTGTGGCAAGCTGGGGGATCCGGCCCCCCTGGGGGTGCGGTGGTTGGGTCGGGGGGATCTGGCTCCGCTGCCGTCCCTGCTCTGTGGGGCCCCGGACGTCTCCGCTCAGCCCCGGGCCTTCCCTCCGCAGCGCGCAACGACATCCAGCACGCCGGCGTGCAGTACATCCTGGACTCCGTCATCCCCCAGCTCCTGGCCGACCCCACCAAGCGCTTTATCTACGTCGAGGTGGCCTTCTTCTCCCGCTGGTGGCGGCTGCAGGCCGAGCCCACGCGGCAGGCGGTGAAGCAGCTGGTCAGCGAGGGTAAGGGGTCCCGGGCACCGCTCTTGCGGCAGAAGGCGGAGTGACCTGCGCGGCTGGGTCTGGTGATGTCCCCCACCCGCTCGTACAGAGGGGTGTCTGCATAGGTGGGGAGGGACAGACACACTCACAGGGATTCTTTGCCTCAGTTGTGTGTCACACACGCACACGCAAGCTCCTGGGTGTATGTTGTGCAATAGTGATGTGCAAGCCGACGTTTTCTTCCACACTGACTTCTACAGGCCCGTGTGTGTGTGAAAGACACAGGCCCAGATAATATGCCTGGGTCAATCAGGGGGCGTGCGTGGCCTGACACACAACAACCCAGCCAAACTCCCTGTGTGTGCGCGAGCGCACACGTCAGATCCCCGCGTTGGCACTGTATACACCTGTGCCCATCCCAGTGTGTGGGTCTCGCTCTCCCACACTGACCCTTTACCTGTAGTGGTGGGTACCTCACAACACACACACACACACACACACACAGCAAATGTCTGGGGTGTGTCTCTGTCACACCCATTCCTGTGGGGCTTTTGCTTGGGTCATCTTGTGTCTTTTGCACAACTTGATTCAGATCTTTTAAAAAAAGCAGATCACAGACGCTCCTAGCTATGGCTGTGGGTAACCCACACGCGTGGTATCGGCTTGTGTGCATGTCTCTCTCTCTCACACACACACACACACACACACACAGCTTTCTTGTGTGTCCGTCTCTCTCACGCACACATGATATTGGCCTGCGCCATCTTCTGTCCGCGCTGCCCCTCCCCCTCAGAAGGTCCCCGGCTTCTCTCCTTCCCCGGCCCCGCCAGGCAGCTGCAGCTCCCAGCGGTGCCCGGCCTCCCTGCTCGCCTGGCGCTGAGGGCGTCCTGCCCCCTCTCCCTCCCCGCAGGGCGGCTGGAATTTATCAACGGCGGCTGGTGCATGAACGACGAGGCGGCCGCCCACTACAACGCCATGATCGACCAGATGACTCTGGGGCTGCGCTTCCTGCAGGAGACCTTCGGGGAGTGTGGCCGGCCCCGCGCCGCCTGGCACATCGACCCCTTCGGCCACTCCCGCGAGCAGGCCTCCCTCTTCGCCCAGGTGAGGTCCCCCGGGTGGGCCTGGAACCCCCCTGCCCCCGACAGGCAGGGACTTTGGAGGCCATGGGGGTAGCCTGCTGGGATCAGCGTGTGTCCCTCTCCATCGGCAGGTCTCAAAGTGCTTTGTGCAGGTCAGGAGCATTATCCCCATTTTCCAGGTGGGGAAACCGAGGCGCAAAGCAGGGGCAGGACTTGCCCAAGGTCACCGAGCAATAGAGCTGGGACTAGAACCCAGGTCTCCCGAGTCCCCATCCAGCGCTGAAGCCGCAAGGCCAGGCTGCTGCCTCAGTGTTTGCTGGCTCTCTGAGGCTCTTGGCATTGACACCCCCTCCTCCCCCGGTCCCCTTTCCAGATGGGCTTCGATGGCTTCTTTTTCGGCCGCCTGGATTACCAGGACAAAGCCAACCGGGAGCAGCTGCGGGAGATGGAGCAGATCTGGAGAGCCAGCGCCAGCCTGCAGCCACCCGGCGCCGACCTCTTCACCGGTGAGCGGGAGTGGGGGTGCCGGCAAGTCTTCCCGGGGAGTTCCAAGTCCCAGTTTTGGGGGGTGGGGGGCACCTGTGCCACAGACAGTGCCACGCACCAATGGGCTGGCAGATGGGTGGGCTCCGTGGGGGGGTGGGAGGGCAGTGGCAGAAGCAGGAAGGCTGCCCCCAGGCCGACCCACCTGATGGGACCTGGGGTGTCCAGCTGGGGTCCTGGGATGGAGGGGAGGAGAGGGGCTGGCTGGGGCTTTTTTGTCACCCTCCCCCCCCACCTTTATTTTTTGTACTCAAGAGGTGGGGTGGGGGCAGAGATTGGGTGCCTGGGGAGGTGCTCTGGGAGCACACGCTCCCCTGTCTACCTGGGAATCCCCCACGCCCAGCGAGGTGCTGTGGGGCCCTTTCAGATCAGGGGAGGGGCTAGGGACCCTTCTCCACCACCAGCCTCTGGCCCCATCGAGCTGGGAGCAAGCACCCTTGGGCCATGCTGCCTGCACTCCTGGCTGGACGCAGTCTGATCTTCCCCCCCTTGGGCCCTGGATTTCGCTCTCCCCCAGAGCCCCCACCCTCCTTGGTGTTTGCACCCCTGTAGGCCAGTCCCTTTTGCCCACCCCCAGCCTGGGGGAGCCTCACGGGGCAGAGCCGCCCAGGGGCCCTGGCTCTGTGCTGGCCCCCGACACCCGCATCGTCCCCCACATCGCTAGCTGGATCCCACCCAGGGGCCCTCGCTGATCTTCTTTCCCCCCCACCCCCCCCTCCCCTCCACCCAGGTGTCCTCCCCAACGGCTACAACCCGCCCCTGTCCCTCTGCTGGGACCAGTTCTGCTCTGACAGCCCCGTCGTGGACGACGCGAGTGATGAGAACAACGTGGACAGCCTGGTGGCCTATTTCCTGGAAACAGCGGCTGCCCAGGTGAGAGCCGGGTGGGGACCCTCTGCAGCCAGCTGGCCTTGTGTCTAGGGGTTAGCGCAAAGGGCTGGCGAGCCAGGACTCCTGGGTTCCGTTTCTGGTGGGGAATTTCTAAGCCGGGGGCGGAATTGCTGGTCCATGGGGGAAAGTGTCACAAGTGTAATTTTCTAGCCGGAGAGGCGCTGTAGCAAAGACCCTCTCGGGGGACGTGAGTCTCTCGGCTCCATTATTCGCTTCACCGCTGCGTGGCCGGATGCCGTTTCTGTCCCCGGCGTAATAATTTCCTGTAGCACATGGAACGCGGTTTCTGTGCTAGGTAATACCAGCCCAGCCCCAGGGAGGAGCATGATGGGATTGCCTCAGGGACAGCTCCAGTCTCTGTCCGGCCGCAATATGCAGCTGAAGATTTTGGACTGGTCCCCATTTTCCTCCTCCTCCCCGAGATCGCCCTGGGGGAGGCGACTCTCCAGGCGTTCTCCGTCATTCGCTCCCGTGACCGATGTGTCGGCCCCCTGCCCCGCGGCTCCCAGCCAGAGCAGGTCAGAAACGCGTTGCAATGACTTTCCCGCCAAACGCCCGTTTTGCACCAGTATTGCCCGCGGGGAAAAAAATGTGGTTTTGCCGAAACGATTTTGATCTTCCCCGTGGGGGAAGTGGAACGGACGGCTGCCTGCCAGGCTCTCGCCGCAGGGAGGCCTTGGCTCGGGATCTTGACATGTCTCCTTCCCTCGACTCCTTGCAGGCCAAACACTACCGCACCAACCACATCGTCATGACGATGGGCTCGGATTTCCAATACGAGAACGCCAACCTGTGGTACAAGAACATGGACAAGCTCATCAAACACGTCAACGCGCAGGTAACGGGGGGGGGGGGGCAGGAGCCCCTTGGGGGGGCAGGGCTCCCCCTGTCAGGTGGGGACCCACCTGGGATGCACGCTGGGCCGGGAGAGGCTCCCCGCTCCAGACGCAGAGGGTTGGGCTCCCACTTCCTGACCCACAGACCAGGCCCCGGGGGGCAGCCGCATGGCCCAGGGAGGACTTGCACTCGGCAGGGCCCTGCTGTAATTGGGCAACGCCTGGGCTCGAACCTGGGTCCTTGGGCTTGGCGAGCGGCAGGCTGGGCTGCCTGAGCCACGGAAGGAGGCTGCAGCAGGCTCCTTACCCTGACCGCCCACTAGGGGGCGACAGAGCCCAGCCCCCGCCTGGCACGATCGCCAAACCGCTCCCTCCACCCCCTCGTGTCTCTTCCAGCAACTCAACGGGAGCCAGGTTCACGTGCTCTACTCCACCCCCACCTGCTACCTGTGGGACCTCTTCAAAGCCAACCTGTCGTGGTGAGCGCCGGGGCCCGGAGGGCGCGTGGGGCTGGCGGGAACCCGGCCGGGGTGGCCTGCGCTGTCCCGCCCCCGCCGTGCTAGGGCGGAGAGGAGGGTCTTGCCAACCCCCGGTGCGTCCCCTTTGGAGGGGTAACGATGGAGCCGCCCTGGGGACCGGCTGGGAGGGCAGAGCGCCCCCTGCTGAGCCCGCCCCCTGGTCCCCGCAGCACAGCGCCCCCTAGCGCCGGACTGGGGTCAGCACCGACTGGGAGGGCAGAGCGCCCCCTGCTGAGCCTGCCCCCTGGTCCCTGCAGCACAGCGCCCCCTAGCGCCAGACTGGGGTCAGCGTGGACTGGGAGGGCAGAGCGCCCCCTGCTGAGCCTGCCCCCTGGTCCCTGCAGCACAGCGCCCCCTAGTGCCGGACTGGGGTAGCACTGACTGGGAGGGCAGAGCGCCCCCTGCCCTGCTCCCTGCAGCACAGCGCCCCCTAGTGCCGGACTGGGGTAGCACTGACTGGGAGGGCAGAGCGCCCCCTGCCCTGCTCCCCGCAGCACAGCGCCCCCTAGTGCCGGACTGGGGTCAGCGCTGACTGGGAGGGCAGAGCGCCCCCTGCCCTGCTCCCTGCAGCACAGCGCCCCCTAGTGCCGCACTGGAGTATATAAATGAGCACGTCTCATTAGTTTCTTCCATGCCGTTATAACCCTCCTCTCTGTTCCTCAGGCGCTGGGAGTGGCTGGTGCTGGGGGCAGGGGCTGAGCTGTGGCACTAACTGGCTGGGCTACCCCCCTCTGGCCAGGCGGTGTGTGGGTGGGGTAGATTGGGGACGGGGGAAGGTCTGGGACCCCTGGGCCCACGAGTCGCAGAGGGGACCCTCTTTGGTGTCGCGCAGGTCCCTCAAATACGACGATTTCTTCCCTTACGCGGACGGGCCGCACCATTTCTGGACAGGCTACTTCACCAGCCGGCCGGCCTTCAAGCGCTACGAGCGGCTGAGCAACAACTTCCTACAGGTGGGCCCCCCGGGATCCCACCCACATCCCTTCTCCCTGTCGGTCTCCCCAGCACCCTGTCCTGAGCGGGACAGAGAGGAGGTCTGGGCCTAGGAGGCCGGACTCCAGGGTTCTGTCTCCAGCTCTGGGAGGGGGGTGGGGTCTAGTGGTTAGAGCAGAGGGGGCTGGGAGTCAGGACTCCTGGGTTCTCTCCCCAGCTCTGGGAGGGGGGTGGGGTCTAGTGGTTAGAGCAGGGGGCTGGGAGCCAGGACTCCTGGGTTCTCTCTCCAGCTCTGGGAGGGGGGTGGGGTCTAGTGGTTAGAGCAGAGGGGGCAGGGAGCCAGGACTCCTGGGTTCTCTCCCCAGCTCTGGGAGGGGGGTGGGGTCTAGTGGTTAGAGCAGGGGGCTGGGAGCCAGGACTCCTGGGTTCTCTCTCCAGCTCTGGGAGGGGGGTGGGGTCTAGTGGTTAGAGCAGAGGGGGCTGGGAGCCAGGACTCCTGGGTTCTCTCCCCAGCTCTGGGAGGGGGGTGGGGTCTAGTGGTTAGAGCAGGGGGGCTGGGAGCCAGGGTTCAATCCCTGGCTGTATGTGACTTTGTGCAGGTCCCATCCCCTCTCTGTGCCTCAGTTTCCCCCTCTATGAAACGAGAGTGGCGAGTCCCTCCTGGAGGGTTACCGGATGCTGATAAATGTTCTCTCATTCCTGCTCCCCATTCCCCCCCCCCCCCTTGCAGGTTTGCAACCAGCTGGAAGCCTTGGCCGGTCCAGTGGCGAGGACGGGCCCCTACGGGGAAGGAGACAGCGCCGTGCTCCGTACGTGAACTGCTGCGCCGTGAATCACCCCGTTATCGGGATTCCCCCCAAACGTATCCTGCCCCCTGCAGCCACTAGGGGGAGACAGAACAAAGGAACAGCCCCTGTCGCAGCCAGCAGAGGGCAGTGCTGCCTCTTCCATACACAGACGTCCACCAGTGCTGCAGGGATTGGGGTCAGGACTCCTGGGTTCTGGCTCTGGGAGGGGAGTGGGGTCTAGTGGTTAGAGCAGGGGGGGCGGCGTCAGGACTCCTGGGTTCTACTCCTGTCTGTGTGGCCTGGGGCCAGTTGCCAATTTGATGCTGGAGCTTGGGGGCCAGGGGGAGTCTCCAGGTCAGGCAGGGGAGGTTAGTTTTGGGGGGCTGTCTGGCCCCACAATCCCCCTTTCCCTGCCTCCCGCATCATCCCACCCGGTGGGTTTGACGCCCCGGCTCCCCCACAGGCCGGGCCATGGCAGTGGCCCAGCATCACGATGCCGTCAGCGGGACGGAGAAGCAGCACGTGGCGAATGACTATGCCAAGCGCCTGGCTGCCGGCTGGGACGCCTGCCAGGTATGTGCCCTGGCCCCCTGTTCCCCTCCAGTGATCCCGGAACCTGACTCTGCCTCTAGTCTCCCTGCAGCGAGCCTCCGAGGCAGGATGGCCCCGGGAAAAGGACCTGCTATGGCCCCACCCCAGAGGTGGCTGCATCTCGGCGCCGGGCAAGGGGATTTCTTCAGTTAAAGGGGACACCCCCCCCCCCCCCCCCCGATAACTCCCTACCCCTCTCCTCAGCAAAAGATGGCCCTGGTGATGCCTTGCTGTGGAGACCCAGCAATATCTGCCTTGTGGCCTAAGCACGCTCTTTAGCGCGTCCTCCGCTAACCCCCGTAGTCCCCAGCGGGGCCCTAGCATTGCCCTCGGGCATTGGGGTCCATGCTGGCCCCCAGGGGACAGCTCCCCCGTTCTGTGCAGCACAGCGCCCCCTAGTGCCACCCCAGGGAATTGTGGGCTAGCACTGACCGTGAGAGGAGCGCTCCCCACCCTGTCCCCTGCAGCGCCCCCTAGTGCGGGGGTTCTCACAACAGGTTTTTTTGATGGCCTCCGAGTGCGGAACTGGTGGCCACCCTGACGCTTTTTTTCCTAAAATTACTTATTTTTCCTAAAGCTAATCAAGTAATAAGCGCATGTAGACATCCAAATCATTATTTACGTAAGGTTTTCGGGGGGGGGTTGCCCCCTCTCCTGCCACTGTGTCCCTCCTCACCCCCCAACCTGCTGCTGGCTTGCTGCATCCCTTCTCAGTCCCCTACCTGCCATTTGCCTCCTCCCTCCCCTGCCAGACACCCCCCTGTCTGCCGCGAGAACCCCGGCTCTCTGCTGGCTCACCTCTCACCCCCTCACCCGCTCACCTTGCTCCTTCAGCGTTGGGTCCCTCACCTGTGTCCAGGAGCAACAGGGAGGTCCCCGCCCCGCCCCCATCACTGCCCAGGGAGCTGCTGTGACCACAGGGAAACCGCCTGGTGGCCGCATTTGAGAAACGGTGCCCTGGTGCCACCCAGGGGAGAGCTCCCCCTCGCCTCTGTTCCCTGTTGCACCCCCTTGGGCACTGGTGTCAGCAGTGACTGTGAGGGGGAGAGCGCCCCCATCCTGCGGCCCCCTGGAATGCGTGGGTGTGGGGAGGGGAGTGAATCTCTCGTCTCTCACCTGACGGGGAGGCATCTCTCCTCTTGCAGGTCCTGGTCAGTAACGCTCTGGCCAGCATCAGCGGCAACAAGGAGAACTTCATCTATTGCAACTACCTCAATATCAGCGTGTGCCCGCTGACCGAATCCGCCGGCACCGTAAGGACCTTGTTACTGTCTAGACCGCGTGTGCGGGAGGGGAGCCAGGTCTAGAACCCGGCTCCACCAGCCCCAAGAAGGCAGGTCGCTGCTTGAGCTGGAGGAGACTGTCTAGGCCGGCTTTTCTCCGCTCCAGGCTCGGCCAGTGAATAACGCCCGCTCCCTCTGGCGGGCGGTGGGGAGGCTCGGGTGGGCGTCCTGCTAACCTGCGTCTCTCTCTCCAGTTCATGGTGATCCTCTACAACCCGCTGGGGCGGCGTGTGAGCTGGAACATCCGGCTGCCCGTGAAAGGAGCCTCGTATTCGGTGACCGATCCCAACGGCCAGACGGTGCCGAATGAGGTAGGGCCGGAGCATCTTCCTTCCGGGTCTTTCTCTCCTGCATGCTTGACCTGGTCCCATCCCTCCCTGTGTCGTGGGGCTGCAGGGGTTCCACAGTTGTAGAGGATTCAATTGTTAGCTGGGACTGAGCTCTGGCATCTTCTAGCACAGAGGTGGGCAAACTACGGCCCGCGGGGCACATCCTGCCCGTGGGACCATCCTGCCCGGCCCTTGAGCTCCCAGCCAGGGAGGCTAGCCCCCGGCCCCTCCCCCGCAGTCTCGCCGCCACATGGTGGGGCTGCTCCGAGCGGCATGGTAAGGGGGCGGCGGGGTGTGTGTGTTGGATAAGGGGTCAGGGTAGTCCGGGAAAACGGAGCAGGGGGGTTGAATAGGGGGTGGGGTCCCGGGGCGCCTGTCAGGGGGCGAGGGTGTGGATAGGGGTCAGGGGGGACAGTCAGGGGACAGGGAGCAGGGGAGGTTGGATAGGGGGTAGGGTCCTGGGGTGGGTGGTGTGGGGCGGGGGGGTCCTGGGAGGGGGCGGGCAGGGGACGGGAAGTGGGAGGGGGCGGGGGCCAGGCTGTTTGGGGAGGCACAGCCTTCCCTACCCCACCCGCCATACAGTTTCGCACCCTGATGTGGCCCCCGGGCCAAAACGTTTGCCCCGCCCCTGTTCTAGCAAAAGGGGGATCTCTTAGCGGTAGCAGTATTGCAGCTCCTATAGGCTCTGCATGCTGCCACCACTAGAGGGCGGTATGATTGCACGTGCTGGAGCAGGTCCGATTTGCAGCCTCTAGGGGGCGATGGTGTCCATAGAGTCATGATCCAATGCAATAATGTGCTCCCACTCCCTGCTGCACAGTGCCCCCTAGCGCCGCACTGGGGCCAGCACTGGCCCCAAGGGGGGAGTGGCCCCTCCTGAGCTCCCACCCCTCTCCCTGCAGCACAGCGCCCCCTAGCATCACTCTGTGGCATTGAGGCCAGCACTGACTGTGAGGAGCTGACAGACCGGCCCCCTCCCTGGATTTTCCTTGGTCTCCCATCCACGTTCTAACCAAGCCTGGCTTTGCTTAACTCGAGAGCTCCCTGCCTCAGTTCTGTGGTGTCCCCACGCGGCACAATCTCCCTCCCGACGGGGCCTCAGGTGGTTTTTTCTTTCTGTTTCCAGGTTGTCCCCGTCTCAAATTTCACCCGGGCGGTGAGGCGAGACCGGGGAGACGCCACCCACGAGTTGATCTTCCCAGCCTTGGCCCCTCCCCTGGGCTATAGCACCTACGCTGTCTCGAAAACGGCCAGCGGGGCCCTGCGCTCCAGGCTGGCCAAGCGGATCCGGGAGCAGGCCCAGCCCCGGGTGGACGCCTGTTGCCCCAGGGAGATCCAGAATGAGGTAGTGTCCTGAGCCAGGGTACAGCCGGGTCAGTTTCACTTCCTAAGGCAACACTCCAGCTGGTACATGACTGGGTTTGAGGTGCTACCATAATACACCTAATAAATAATGTACAGCTCCAAGCACCATCACTGGGGCTCTGAGGCGCTACCGTAGTACACCTAATATATATTGTACAGTGCCTAGCGCAATACGACCCAGGCCCATGACTGGAGCTGGAGGTGCTACCGTAATACACCTAATAAATAACGTACAGCCCCTACCACAGTGGGGTCCTGGGCCATGACGGGGGCTCTGAGGCGCTACTGTAATATACCTAATAAATATTGTACAACCGCTAGTGCAATAGGCTTCTCAGGAGGGGGAAGAGCTCTTGAAGCTAAAGGATAAGGAACAGCCTCCAGTAGGAGCAGCGGGAGGTAAACAACCTAACGAGGTTTAAGGCGGCACTTGATTCGTTTCTGAACGGGAGGATCTGACGGGGTGGGGACTGGACCGTGACACCCACGGCGTCCCTTCCGGGCGACCCCCAGGCGGAGGGGAGGGTAATCGGAGGTGGAGGAATGAGGGGCCCTGCGGTAGGTTGTCCCCCGGGTCATGGTCTATTGACGTACTCACCTTCTTCCCCACAGCACCTCCGGGTTCTGTTCGACCCGGTCACTGGGCTCGTGAGGGAGATTCAGAACCTGGACAAAAGCATCTCGCTGCGTGTGTCTCAGAACTTCTTCTGGTCAGTGAGATGGCGGGGAGCCTGGGTTCCGTTCCCACCTCTGGGGAAGGAGTGGTCTCTAGTGGGTAGAGCAGTGGGGGGCTGGGGATCACGACTCCTGGGTCCTATTCCCAGCTCTGTCATCGACGCACATTTGAGCACGAGTGAATACCTTCCTCCCCAAGCCCTCTGTGCCTCAGTTTCCCCATCTGTAAAACAGGGTAATAGCCAGCTCCGAGGAGGTAGAGTTGGATTCCTTGGCCAGTGCTGGAGCCAGGTGTGTGTTGCGGGGAGGGTTGTTTCCCTGGCGTGGCACTGGGGCTCGTGGTGCTCTGGGCAGCTGATTGAACCGTCTCTCACCACCCGCCCCCCTCTTGCCCCTGCCCAAGGTACAACGCCAGCATTGGCAATGACGTCAGTGTGCAGGCTTCCGGGGCATACATCTTCCGGCCCAACCGCTCCGAGCCCCTCGCCGTGGCTAGACAAGCCCGCACGTACTTGGTGAAGGTAGGTGCCGGGGGCATCCCCGGTGTGGGAACCTCCAGGGGTCTGGGCGTGGGAGCTGAAGTCTCCTGTCTCCGATTCCCTTAGGCCACTAGCCCTGAGCTAGCTGGGAGGGAAGTGGGGTCTAATGGTTAGAGCAGGGGGGCGGCTGAGAGCCAGGATGCCTGGGTTCTATTCCCAAGTCCGGCTGGGGGACTGGAGTCCGCTGGGTTAGAGCAGAGTTGCTAGCTCTTGGATAAGACTTAAAGCTAAGGTCTCACCTGCTGATGACCATTGACGATCCTCTGGCATGTTCCTTAATCTTACCGCGATGTCTCAGTCAAAGCTAACCCCCTTCGGGATCCGCGTTACACTTCCAGCTGAATACAGGATCCTTTCCTTACTCTCCTCCTAAGTTGTGCTGAGTTGTTGTGGGCTGTTAACAGCCCACCCCAGAGGCAGCTGCATTTCAGCATCTGGTGAGGGATCCTGCTATTAAACCGCGCCCCCCGCCGATGCTCTAACCCAGAAGTGGCTGCAAGGCAGTGCTGGGGGAGGGAATCCCTGCACACACGTTTCTTTCTCTCTCTGATCCAGAACAAGCTGGTGCAGGAGGTTTACCAGAACTTCTCTTCGTGGTGCTCGCAGGTGGTGCGGCTCTATGCGGGGCAGGCCTATGTGGAGCTGGAGTGGACGGTGGGGCCCATCCCTATAGAGTGAGTGTGAGAGCTGGGCGGGAAATGGAAGGGTTTTGCTGCAGGAAAAAAACGAAGTAATTTCAACTTGAAGGGGCTGCTGCCGTGCTCCATGGGAGTTGTAGTTTTGGTGCCTCATGCTCCCATTTTCCTCTGGGGGCTGGGCTCCCTGGATGGACTACATCTCCCATGGTGCACCACAGCCTCCCCTCTTGGGGCAGGAGCTGTTGAAATGCACCGTGGGAGTTGTAGTTCAAATGCCTGATGTTTCCATTCTCTCTGGTTTGGACTCCCTAGTTGGACTACATTTCCTATGATGCACCACAGCCTCCCCTCTTGGGGGGCTGGAGGTGGTGCATTATGGGAGTTCTGGCCATGGTGCCGCATGGGAGATGTAGTCTGACCAGGGAGCCAGGTTTATAAAGTAGGAGGCACTGCAGCAGCGCTGCCAAATGCAAATATTTGGGAGTTTTGACGGAACATCAATTGGTCCGTCCCCATGTTGCTTTTCAAGGGGAGCCCCTCCCCCCCTATTTCCCATCGAGACAGCTGAGATGGAAAATGTGGGACCAGCCCCAGACAGTGTGGCGGGGGGGAGGGGGAAATCGGGGTGCTGCCAGACCCCACGTCTGATCCTGCTGCTCGCTCTGCCGCAGCGACGGGCTAGGCAAGGAGATCATCAGCCGTTTTGAGACGTCCCTGCGGACGGACGGACGCTTCTACACGGACTCCAACGGGCGGGAGATTCTGGAGCGGAGGTAATGGGGTGCGGGGAGACATTGGGAGTGGGGTGATCCTTCCTGGGCAGGGGAGGGGATGATTCCAGGGTGGAGTCAGGACTCCTGGGTTCTCCCGCAGCTCTGGGAGGGGAGTGGGGTCTAGGGGTTAGAGCAGAGGGTCAGGGTTGGGAGTCAGGACTCCTGGGTTCCATTCTCGTGTCTTCCGTTGAATTACCGAGTCCCTTCTCCCCTCGGGGAAAAAGTGGCTGTCTCTTAATGAACGTCCAGGCCTTATTGTTCGAGGTCCCTGAATGGAGGGCCCTGAATGAGCTTCTCCAACGAGCCCTGGCTGACACCCCCCGGGATTAGCTGGCAGCCTCCCCCTGGGGGGTGTCAAATGTGGACAGTGCAGCATGGGGGGTACCCTAGGGATAGGGGGAGCTTCCGTCTACTGTGTCAACCTGTGGAACTCCTTGCCTGAGGAGGCTGTGAAGGCTAGGATTATAACAGGGTTTAAAAGAGAACTGGATAAATTCATGGAGGTTAAGTCCATTAATGGCTATTAGCCAGAATGGGTAAGGAATGGTGTCCTTAGCCTCTGTTTGTCAGAGGGGGGTGATGGATGGCAGGAGAGAGATCACTTGATCCTTACCTGTTAGGTCCACTCACTCCGGGGCACCTGGCATTGGCCACTGTCAGTGGACAGGACACTGGGCTGGATGGACCTTTGGTCTGACCCAGTACGGCCTTTATGTTCTTACTGCTATGGAACAGCCCTGTCGCTCGGGTTCTGTCCAGAGCCCTGCACTGTACAGCTCAAACTGGCCCTACCCCCCCGGATCGGGGGCGGGGGGAGATAGCCGACACGGGGCTTAATGGGGCTCTGGTGCTCACGGCAGGCGGGATTATCGGGCCACGTGGAACCTGAGTCAGACGGAGCCGGTGGCTGGGAACTATTATCCCGTCAACAGTCGCATCTATATCAAGGTATCAGGGCCACTGGGGGCCCCTCTAATGACTTCTCTCTTTGCAGGGGGTGGGGGTAGGGGGCGGCTCATTGCATCCCCTCCCCATCATTGCAGTGGGTTGGGGGGAGGATTTCTCTCCTTGGAGATACAAGGATGGTCCAGTGGGTAGCGACACTCACCTGGTTCTTCAGTTCTTGGCCCTGCCGACGACTCCGCTGTGGGAGCTTGTGACATCGTGTCCCCGTGCCTCAGTTTCCCCATCGATAAAACAGGGATCATAGCACGGCCCTGTCTGCACAGGGACGGGGTTGGGGAGTAAATGCACTAAAGATGGCGAGGACTTGATTCCTACAGTGGTGGGTGCTAGATATGGACAAGATCTGGGGTGGGGCGTGCTGCAGACACCAGTGCTGGCCAGCAGGTGGTGCTGCCAGTCCCTCGTTCCCACGCCCCCAGATCTGCTCTGGCCCATGCAGCGGCTCGAGCAAAGGCAGAGACGGGTGTGACGGGTCGCCACCCCCGGGGTGCAGTTTGGGAACCGCTGCGCCCCTGAAGGACACACAGCTGGGTTGGCCCTGCCCACGCTGTTGTGCCGGAGATACAGCCAGCCTCACCAGGCCCTGTTATTACCCAACACGACAGCCGGTGGTACCACACTCCGGAGAGCATTCTGCGCCAAAGAATGAACAATTCTGCGCACGGTATTTTAAAATTCTGCCCGTTTTATTTGTCAAATAAATGTGGAGGCACCTGGGGTTGCACAGAGGTGGGAGATCACGGTGGAGCCTGGGACACAGACTCAGCGGTGAGGCTGCACCCGACCCTGACACAGCGCAAGGACCGGGCCTGCCCCAGAAACACCCCAGGGCCCTGCCCCTCCGTACCAGGTGTGGGCAGGCAGGCTCAGCAAGGCAGGATCGAAGTGTGGGGGGATCCAGGTGGGGGTTGAGAGGGTTTGGTGGGGGGGCAATCTGGGTGCAGGCAGCTCAGTGGGGGATCCAGGTGCGGGAGGATCTGGATGCACAGGAGCTTTTTTTGGGGGGGGGGGGTGTTCTGGGTGAAGGTGGTTGGGGCTCAGCGGGGGGGTGTCTGGGTGTGAGGGGGATAGAGCTTGGCAAGGGGTCTGGGCATGGGAGTCTCAGTGGTGAGGTCCAGCGTGAGTCTCAGTGGGGCAGGGAGCCGGGGGCAGTTGGCTCGTCAGGGAGGTGCAGGACACTTCACTCAAAGGCTTGCTGGGTTAGATAAAGCAAAATGTGGGGGAGGGATAGCTCAGTGGTTTGAGCATTGGCCTGCTCAACCCAGGGTTGTGAGTTCAATCCTTGAGGGGTCCATTTGGGGATCTGGGGTAAAAATTGGGGATTGGTCCTGCTTTGAGCAGGGGGTTGGACTAGATGACCTACTAAGGTCCCTTCCAACCCTGATATTCTATGATTCTATGAAAAAGTTTATTAACTACAAGATAGATTTTAAGGGATAGCAAATAGATCAAAACAGATCACCTAGTAAATAAACAAAACCGCAACCAGAGCCTAAAATGACCCACTGGATATGAATTAACCATTTCTCACCCTGGCTGTTGATACAAGCAGTCCACCACGTTTCCATGCACAGGCTAGAAATCCCTTTAGCCTGGGTCCAGCACTTCCCCCCAGTTCAGTCTTTGTTCCTCACGTGTTTCCAGCAGATCTGTTAGGTGGGGAGTGAGGCCCCCTAGCTGATGTCACACCCCCACCTTATACAGCTTTAACAGAGCGGGAGCCCTTTGTTCCAACAACGGTTCCCACCCACGTTGTGGAAAAATACCGGTACCCAACATGGAGTCCAGTATCACGTGGTCTGGTCTCATGCCCTTGCTGGGTCATCGCAGCTGTTACTTAAACGCAGGCCCAGCCCTTTCATGGCCCATGGCTTTGCTGATGGGCTATCAGCCCTGTTTAGTTGCTCCTTTGTTGTACCTGAAAGGCTGGCTGTGGGTGTTACTCGGGCTTTGCCTACACTGGACTTTCGGCAGCAAAACTTCTGTCGTTCAGGGGTGTGGAAAAAAACCCCCAGCTGCAAATGACAAAAGTTTTGCCAAGGAAAAGTGCTGGTGTGAACGGTGCTTTGCTGGCCAGCCAAGCGACCGCCGCTCGGGGGGGGGGGGAAGATTTTTGTCGGCGGGAAAACTCGCCTGCCAACAAACAGCAGCTACACTGGGCAGCTTTTAGCGGCACGCACGGCTGTGCCGCTCACATAGCCTCAGACTAAGCACGTGTGAAATACACACAGCCTGGCTTTATAACTTCCGATACACAAAGGACACAGGCATGCAAAGGGGATGATCATTCAGCAGATCACAAGAGCAGGAGGGGCCGCTGCAGGGACACACGAGGGAGACCGTTCCAGAAGGAAGAAATGCAGCCCTACCTGCCGCTCTCTTGATCTGCCCCCACCCCAGCCACGGGGACAGGGAGCAAGTGGGGAATGCGGCACGGGAAGGGGTCAGGAAGCTGCAAGCAGGCACGAGACGATGGAAGAGCTGCTGGGGGGGGAGGGGGATGCTCCCATTGTCACCTGCAGGAGAGAGCGGAGGATGCTGGTGAGCAACCCTCCCCGGCAGGGCCTCGCCCCCCTCTGTTAGCTCTGGGCTCGCTCTTCTCGCTAGGACAAGAAGTTCCAGCTGACGGTGCTGACGGATCGCTCGCAGGGGGGCAGCAGCGTGGCCGATGGCTCCGTGGAACTCATGGTGAGAGATGGGAGGGGTGGGGGGAGAGATCCTGCCCTGGGCTCCTCCCTCCCACAGCCCCCTTCAGAGGTGGGTGGGGAGGGGATAGGGTGGACTCCACTCCCCCCACCCCCCAACACCACCCTCAGTTCTGGGCTTGTGTATCCTCCCCATCCTGCAGAAGCAGGGCTGGCCAGCAGGTGGCGCTCTTAGCACTGCAATCCCGTGCACCCCAGTGGTGCAGTGCCCAGGGCTGGCCAGCAGGTGGGGCTCTTAGCACTGCAATCCCGTGCGCCCCAGTGGTGCAGTGCCCAGGGCTGGCCAGCAGGTGGGGCTCTTAGCACTGCAAGCCCGTGCGCCCCAGTGGTGCAGTGCCCAGGGCTGGCCAGCAGGTGGTGCTCTTAGCACTGCAATCCCATGTGCCCCAGTGGTGCAGTGCCCAGGGCTGGCCAGCAGGTGGTGCTCTTAGCACTGCAAGCCCGTGCGCCCCAGTGGTGCAGTGCCCAGGGCTGGCCAGCAGGTGGGGCTCTTAGCACTGCAATCCCATGTGCCCCAGTGGTGCAGTGCCCAGGGCTGGCCAGCAGGTGGGGCTCTTAGCACTGCAATCCCGTGCACCCCAGTGGTGCAGTGCCCAGGGCTGGCCAGCAGGTGGTGCTCTTAGCGCTGCAATCCCATGTGCCCCAGTGGTGCAGTGCCCAGGGCTGGCCAGCAGGTGGGGCTCTTAGCGCTGCAATCCCGTGCACCCCAGTGGTGCAGTGCCCAGGGCTGGCCAGCAGGTGGTGCTCTTAGCGCTGCAATCCCATGTGCCCCAGTGGTGCAGTGCCCAGGGCTGGCCAGCAGGTGGCGCTCTTAGCGCTGCAATCCCATGTGCCCCAGTGGTGCAGTGCCCAGGGCTGGCCAGCAGGTGGCGCTCTTAGCACTGCAATCCCATACACCCCAGCAGTGCAGCCCCAGGGCTGGCCAGCAGGCGGCGCTCCCAGCCCCCGGCACTGCAGAACAGCGAGGGCCGGGCCGCCCTGACCTTCCCTCCCTGCCGCCAGGTGCATCGGCGGCTGCTCTACGACGACAACCGCGGGGTGGGGGAGCCCCTGCTGGAGCCGGGCGTCTACCGCGACGGCCTGGTGGTGCGGGGCCGGCACCTCGTCTTCCTGGACACGGTGGAGTCTTCGGCCGATCGGCACCGGCTGCAGGCCCAGCAGGAGTTCATGGCGCCCCAGCTGGTCCTGGCCCCTGGAGGGGGCCCGTCCTTCCACCGGGGGCAGCGCAGCCTCAAGCAGGTGCCTGGGAAGGGGGCTGTGGGCTGCTGGTTCGAATCCTGCCCGGGGCGGCTTGTTCCTAACTGCCTCACCCACTTGTGAAACGAGTTGGGGGGGGTCTCAGCCCTGCACTGCAGAGACTCAGACTCAGCTCCCTCCAGAGCAGGGCTCCTTGGGCTGGAGGAGGAGGGAAATCCTTCTCTTTCGGATCACCCTGCCTCTCCCCCTTCTCCCTGTTGCCAACACAGCCCAGTGCCAGCTGACCAGGGTGGGTGGTGGCCATGGTGAACTATAGGTTAACCCCCTCGTGCTCAATCACCCCCCACATGGAGTGGGTGCATCCTCTCTGCTCATTAGGTTAAATTCAGGCTGGAAAACTGCTGGGGGCAAAATCCCTTTGTTGGAAGCTTTGCTGGGGGTTGTGGGGGGACGACTCCAGATTTGCCCCTGGGGAAATTTCAGATGGGGGGGAGGGGTATTCACCCTCTTCCTGGCCAGGACCTAGTGCTAAGTCAGCAATGTTTAAATCTAACTGAATTTTAAACTCCTCTCTTCCACTCTCCCCCTTTGCTAAGTTGGCAGTAACCAGCCCTGGCTAAACCACTCGCTGTGTGAAAACAAATCTCGTTAAATCTCCCCTCCCCAGCTCTAGCCCAGGGACCTGTTTTCAATCAGTGTTGTCTAGTGGGTAGCGCGCTGAGAGGCCTGGCTTCTGTTCCCAGCTCTGCTAGTGACCTGGGGCAAGTCCCTGCCCCCACTCTGTGCCTCACTTTCCCTATCTGTAAAACGGGGCTAATGAGCCTGACCTGTGTAAAGTGATGTCTGTGTGAGCTGCTGATGAAAAGGGCTAGAGCTGATGGCTCTGTGGTCCCTGCTTGGGGACTCCCAAGAATGGGGCTACACCCCCCTGTGAAACCTGCAGTGGGGTGACTCACTCCCCAGGGCAGCTGGGCTGATCACATCTTCTGTCCAGCTCCTGGAGGAGAAGGGGAGCAGGTTGTATCCGCAGTGGGGCAGCCCGGGGACCTGAAATCGTTCAGGGGCAGGCAGTGACTTTTCTAGTCTGCCAGAACTTTCCCCTTGGGTGGCGCCGTTCTGGCAGCCTGACCCCGCCTCTCCCCTTCCTCCCCAGTTCTCGGCTCTGAAGCAAGCGCTTCCCCCCTCCGTCCATCTCCTGACGCTGGCCCAGTGGGACCCCAGCTCCGTCCTCATCCGCCTGGAGCACCAGTTTGAGAGAGGGGAGAGCGCAAACGGCTCCCAGCCCATCACTGTGGACCTGCTGGTAGGTACCCAACAGCCAGTAGGGGGCGCTGGGCTGGGCTGCAGCATAGGGCCTTGCTGGGCCACTGGCCTAGAGGGTTTTTCATCTAAAGCATTTAACAGGCTCCGGCTCCCTTGCATGGTGCCGAGATGCAGCCGCCTCTGGGGTGGATCTTACCATCACACCAGCACCCAAAGGATCCTTGTAGAAAACAGCTGCCCTGTCTCACACCAGAGATGGCTGCACATCCACCCGGGGAAAGGGATCCTTAGACACGAGGCGGAGTGGGTATAGCGCCTGGCAGCTGTTTTATGTAGGGGCCCCCTCACCTCCTTGATGCTAACCTCTGGCGCCCGAGGTGGGTGCTGCTGTCTCCACAGGGCTCCCATTCCTGGCACTGAAATGCAGCCCGCCCTGGGGTGGAGCATGAATGAGCCGGCCCACCCGGAGGCTGAGGACAACCAGCCCAGAATCCTGTTTTCACACTAGCCTGGGGGAATCCCCAGGGGTGGGGTGGGGTGTGGGGGTGCAGGGTTTACCTGAGCAAGTTGCTGACCATGTCTCTCTCTCTCTCTCTCTCTCCCTCCCCTGCCCCCCCAGCACCTGTTCTCCTCCTTCACCATCACCTCCCTGCAGGAGATGAACCTGGTTGCCAACCAGAAGCGAGAGGCCATGACCCGGCTCAGCTGGAGGCCAGCAACAGGTAGGTCACCCTCCACCCCCCAGCACTAGAGCCTGGATCAGTGGCCAGCAGCCCTGATGCTGTAACCCCCCCTCCCCACTTCTGCACGACAGGGCCAGGGGATGGGGGGGCAGCTGGCACATTGGCCCCTTGCGGGGTGGGGGAGGCCAGGATGGGTGGGCTGTGTGGCCAGAGCCCCTCAGCTGTACTCATGGCTGGGGGGGGGCTCACAGACACGGGAGGGGGTGTCCACCCTCCCATGGAAAAGCTGGGACCCCCACTGCTGCCTGTGGGAGTCATGGCCCCACTGCTGGCCCCTGGCCACTTAACCCCAGGCTTCTTCTCACAGGTGCAGCGAGGCGCCAGCCCTACCCGCCCCTGAACCCGCTGGGCGTCACCCTGCAGCCCATGGAGATTCGCACCTTCCTGGCCACCGTCCAGTACACAGGCCCCCGGGGGGGCCAGGCCGAGCTGTAGGGGGAGCCAGCCCCCCACCTCCGTCCCAGGATCAAGCCGCCCAGGTGGAGCCTTGAACTGCTGCCCCCCTATGCAGCCAGGTGGGGCCCTGCCCACCTGAGAACTTGACTAGGGGGCATGGGGGGGGCGGGGGACCCATCCTGGCTGCTGGGAGGCTTTGGAGAGACGTGGCTTTGAAAGCAACCCAGCGAGAGCTAAACATGCACCCGTCAGGCCCTGCTTTCAGGCAGTGCCAGCTTGGGGGGAGAAGGGCTTTCTCCCCCCCTGCCCCGCGTGGGGCTAAGTGCCATTGTTAATAAACAAGGACCTCGGGTCTAGGGCCTTGTGACTGAGTCCTGCGCGGGGGCGGCCGGCAGAAGGAACACAGCAGGGCAGGAGCTCCACCATCCTGCCTGGAGTCCGGCCAGCCAGGCTGTGGGGCCCTTCCTCAGCCCAGGTGGGGAAGACGAGTTGCCAGGCTGGGGGGGGCTCAGGGCACAGCCCTGCCCTCCCCTTGGCGCCTGTTTGGGAAGTGGGGGCAGGGCTGAGCGCCCCTGCCTGCCCCACACAGAAGCATCGCACGCGAGTCTGGGCTTGTACCTAAAAAGGAGACACCCTTGTTTTAATGGCCGGCAGCGTGGGGGGGGGCGGGGGGGAGAAGACAGTCAGTCTTAAAACAAAAAGCTTGCGCCTTTGCCGAACTAAAAAATAAAGCCCTGTCGCCTCTGTTCCTGCCCGGGGCCGGGTCACTGGGGGGGGCTGTCGGTCTTCACAGCCTCTGGGGCCGGTTCAGGGGAGGGAGAGCCCTGCCCAGCCCCCGTGCAGCTCCCCTAGCAGAGGGAGAGAAGCTACAGTCAGGGTTACGGGGTATTGCACGGGGACCAGGAACTGCCATGCCTTTGATCCCCCCACCCCCAAATTCCCAGCCCATCCTCACCTCCTTGAGCCTCTTGCAGGGGGGGGGTTTCAAGTGCCCCCCGTCCTCCGCTCTCTCCTTCCGCTTGTTCTGATGCAGCTTCCGCTTGTCCTGCAGGGAGGTGGAAATGCCCCCCCTGGACAGGCAGGAGGGGGCTGGGTGAGGAGGGTGGCAGAGCCCAGCCCAGCCGGCAGCAGCTTTTAACCCCCAGGGTTAGCGTCGGTCCCAGCAGCGGCGTTTGTGCCGCTACAGGCAGGAGCGACTGCAGCTGCCTCTGGGGTGGAGCATGGCAGCTGCACAACAGCATGCAGCAGCAGGCCCCGAGAAGCGTTCATGGAGCCACTGGGGCTGGAGGCTTTAGAGAGACCAAATGTCAGAGCACCTCCCAATCTGGGCTCCCCTCCCATTACCGTAATGTCTGAGCACCTCCCAATCTGGGCTCCCCCCCAATTACCGTAATGTCTGAGCACCTCCCAATCTGCGCTCCCCCCCAATTACCGTAATGTCAGAGCACCTCCCAATCTCGGCTGCCCCCTGATTTCCATAATGTCTGAGCACTTCCCAATCTGGGCTTCCCCCCCCCTCCCGATTACCGTAATGTCAGAGCACCTCCCAATCTGGGCTCCCCGCCCCAGATTACCGTAATGTCTGAGCACCTCCCAATCTGCACTCCCCTCCCATTACCGTAATGTCAGAGCACTTCCCAATCTGGGCTCCCCCCCGATTTCCATAATGTCTGAGCACTTCCCAATCTGGGCTCCCCCGCCCCCACCTATTACCGTAATGCCAGAGCACCTGGCGGGTAGTAGCCACACCGGGGTGGGACCTTGCTCTGATCCAGAGTCATCCTGGCCCGGAGTTGGATTCAAGGTAGAACAGCAGCCCCTAGCATTAACTCCTCCCCCCAGACCCCAGCTGTGTCTTCTTGTCAAAGATGCACTTTGCACACCATGAGTGAAGTCTCCAACCAGCCCCAGGGAGGTCGATGGGATCAGTCCTAGCCCCATTTTACAGCTGGGGAAACTGAGGCAGAGACCTGGGAAGTAACTGGCCCACTCACCCCACACAGCCAGGAATAGAACCCAGGAGTCCTGCCTCTGAGCACCCTTCCCACCCTGCTCAATCTTGGCCCTGTCCATCGGCTCCCCTTACCCTGCTCTAGCTCTGGCTTTGGGGCCCCAGTACGCTTCGGGATTCTCCTGGAATCGCTTCAGACCCTGCTTCCTGGATTTGGGGTTGGCGTCCTCGCGGATGGTGAAGGATGCCTGCAGCCTGGGGCATGGAGGAGGAGAAGGAGACAGAGGGCTCAGTGCTTTGCAGGGGGGCTTCCTGAGCAGCCTGAACGGGGGGAATTCCAAAGAACTAGGCCCAGGGAGAGTGGATCAGCCCCATGGGCCCATCTAGCCTGGAATTCCTCACCCACCACCCCCTGCAGCCCTGCCTCAGGCCAGTGGGCTGGGGTGGGGGGGCCACTGGGCTCAAAGCCAGTCCAGCCCCGTGGCTCCCAGCTGCACAACACGCCCGGTGGAATAACCTGTCCAGGGGGAAGTTCCACCTTAGACACCAGCATTGCCCTGAAGCAGCAGGGTGTGGCGGTCCCCCAGACCCTCTGCTCTGCAGGGGCGGGGCCTGGTCCAGTCACTGCCAGGGCCCTGGAGAGGCGATACCAGCCGCCTATCCCTGCCTCTTCCCCAGAGATCTCACAGCGCTCGCCAAAGGAGGTCAGTGCCAGGATCACTATTTTACAAACGGGGAAACTGAGGCACAGCGGGACGTGACCCACCCACACTGAAGGCCCGTGGCAGAGCCAGGCCTAGAACCCAGGTGTCAAGTGCTGGTCCAGCATTCTTCCCCCCCCCCCCCGCCCCGCCCCGGCCACGCTGCCTCCCCTCTATGTCCCACCAGCCCCTGCCCCCAGCAGCAAAGGTGGCAGCGCGCCAGGTGCGGGTCGGATTCCCGTCGAACCCCCGGGCCGTACGTGGGCTCCACAGAGAGGATGTGGAAGGCTGGGCTGGTGTCCGAGAGTCGCTCTCTCTTCACGGGATGGATTCTCTCCTGGGGGCGGAGAGAGAGAGAGATCGGGTCATTTTCTCCTTGACTTCCCCTCCCCCCAGCCCTGGACTCCCTCCACGCGCAGCCCAGCCGATGCCCCTCAAACCTGAGCCACAACAGATAGGAACCCGCCCCCACACCCCCAGCCAACCCTGCCTCCCCCCCACCACCTTCACTAGCCTCCCAGCCAGCCAGGGCTAGCATGGAGGGAACCCCCAACTCACTTGCTTCAGGCATCCCCATCAGCTGTGACCTGATGGGGTGGGGGGATGAGGAACGCTAAGTGTCCCGTTCCCCCCCCGCGCACTCACCCAGCATCTCATGATGTCCCAGAGGGCAGAGGGCGGCGCATCCGTCTTGATGGCGTTCTTGCAGGCGTGGGAGAGCGACACGCGGTAGCCGGCGTGGAGGAGGGCGGATCTGGAACCGGAGGGGAGCCCTCAGGCCGTGCTGGGGTGAGGCCCCAGGGCTCTCTGGGGTGGGGGCAGCTCAGGAGGGGGCACCCCCCTAGTGGTGAGGGGAGGGGGGGCGCTTTTCCCCCGGGGGGAAATATGTGATGTTTCCAACCCCTGCCTTAGAGACAGCGTGTCCCGGTGGAGGGGGGGGGTGTCGGTCTGGCTCATTCCCAGCTCTGCCCCCGCTCTCCTGGGGGCAAGCCCCTTCCCGGCTCTCTGCCCCATTTCCCCGCCCACTCCGGGGGTGTTTGGGGCAGGGGCTGCCCCTGGCTCTGCCCCACGCCCGCTGGCTGGCTCCGCAGCGCCCCGCGTACCTGAATTGCAGCAGGGAGGGGGTGTTGCAGTGGATGGTGCTACTCAGGCAGTCCAGGGTGTAGTACAGAGGGACGTCGCTCAGCTCCTGGGCAGAGGGGAACCGGGGGTCAGCACAGGCCCCGCCCCAGAGAGCCAACTAGCCACGCCCCCCCACTCCCACACCCCCCAGATGCTCCCCAACTCAGACCCAAAGGAGACCACCCGCTTCCCCAGCAGGGCCCTTCTGCCCCATGCCGCTTGTTCCCCTCACCTCGGTCACCATGCTGAGCACCCCCTGGATCCGATCCTGTGTCCCGAACCGTCCCGGGTTGCTCCCCAAGGCCGACAGGACCCTCTGGACGAAAGCAAGGTCGTGGAGGGGCTCCGCCCACATGGGGCCACCCAGCTGGGGGAGAGAACAGAGCAGGTGAGGGCAGTGTGCCCGGCCGCACGGGAGGGGCGGGGGGAGCGGGCGGGGGGAGCAGCGGGGGGCTCACCTGGTGCCGCTGGTGGCAGTGCTCACAGGAGGGGCCCGCCGGGGGGCCAGAGGCAGCCGAGTATTTAAAACTGAATCAATCAGAACAGTGATTAGAGATCTAATGGGCAGAGCCCCATGCCCAGCTGCGCCCCTCCGTCCCAGCCCCCCACCAATACCCGCGAGCTCCCACCCAACCTCCCTTTCCTAACCTGAGATCGCCTAGGCCAGCTCCACCCGGCCAGGCCAGGCCTCCTCCAGCTGGGGACCCCCCTCCAGGGACCAGTCACCCCCTCTCCACTCCCCCCATCCATTCTGCATCGCCTTAGCGACAGGCCAGCACCGGACTCTCCCATCCCGTCACTAGCTCCGAGGACAGGTCCCCTCCCATTGCTCGCCAGGGCCAGGCATTGGAGCCAGCCCGTCCCGTGGGTGGGGGCAGCGTCACCGTCCCGGGGCGAGGGGGGGAACCCAGAGCCCCCTACTTGCTCCCGTGGCTGGTCATCTTGCCGAGTCTCTGGAAGTGGTGCGTCCCGCAGCCGACGCAGTTATACACCAGGGCCTGTTTGCTGCAGAGACAGGAGGCGAGTGCGTGACAACGGGCCCGGGGACAGCGCACAGCAAGCAGGGCAGGGAGGCTGGTGGTGGGGGACGGACTCCTGGCCTCTCCAGCGGGGGGGCGCTGTGGAGAGCAGGGCGGGCTAACGGAACGTACTGGCCGGCAGCCCCCCGGGCCGAAACGCCCGCCCGCAGCGCCCGGCTCACCTGGCAGAGGCTTTCACCGTGGCCTGGCCGGTGAAGACCCGCACGAAGACCCGGATGTAGAAGTCGGCGCTGACCGACAGGAGCGGTACGATGTAGCGCTGGTAGCAGTTGGCCCGCAGGTCCAGGCTGTGCAAGATGATCCGCAGGGCCTGGGAGTGGAGACGGGGGTCTAGAGCCGGGCTCCGGGATCTGCCCGGGAGGCAGGGGTGCGGTGCAGGTCTGGGGGCCGTGCTTCCCTTCCCGGGCCCGATGCCCCAGCTCAGCTCTGCTGGGACCTGAGTGGGCCCGGTCTCAGCCCAGCCCCCGCAGGACCAGCATCCCCAGCGCAAGCACGGGCCAAGGAGTAATCGGGCCAGGGAGCAGGCTGAGCTCCCCTTCCCGCTAGGGCAGCGGTTCTCCAACTGGGCTCCGCGAGTCACGTCCGGGGCCGCCTGCCCCGCTGATCGGCTTCCTCGCCCTCCCTCCCACTGCCTCCTGCACACTGCGAACCAGCTGTTCGACTGGGGCTGAGCAGGGGATTGCACCCCCACCCGAGGAAAATTAGAAGCAGGTTTCGGGGGGGGGGGGGGGGGGGGTTCCATGAAAAATTGTAAATGAAAATAGGGGTCCTCGGATTGCTAAGGTTTGAGAACCGCTGCTCTAGGACGCACAGCAGAGGCAGGTGGGAGGGATAGCTCAGTGGTTTGAGCATTAGCCTGCTCAAACCCAGGGTGGTGAGTTCAATCCTTGAGGGGGCCATTTAGGGATCTGGGGCAAACATCTGTCAGGGGACAGTGCTTGGTCCTGCTAGTGAAGGCAGGGGACTGGACTCAATGACCTTTCAAGGTCCTTCCATTTCTAGGAGATTGGCATATCTCCATTAAAAAAAAAAAAAAAAAAAGTGGATGGGGCGGGGCATGGAGGCAGAGGCCCCGCCCACCTCGCCCCCACTCACCATCTCGTGGCAGAACTTGCCCTTGATGGACATGGCTCCGTACTTGCTGTAACACGTCTCCCCGCTGTTCCCGGCCATCACGGCCATGTCGGTGCAGGTCACGCACAGCAGGCCTGCAAGGGGGACGTCCCGGGGGACGGTCAGCGGAGGAGTCTCCCCCCAGCCACCGACCTCCCCCGCTCCGGGATTGGAAAACCCAGCCCGGAGTCCAGAGCCTGGGACAGCCGCTGGGGTCCTCACGTCAGAGGTGGAGGAGGGAAGTGATCTGCCCCTGGGACAGATAGACCCAGGAGTCCGGCTTCCTGGCCCCCCCCTTGCTCTAACTCATCCAAGGCATCAATGGAAGCTTGGAAATGTGGCAAGTCACTGCTGTGAGGAAGCTCGCGGCGCCACCTCCCCCTGCCCCCAGCAGCCCTGATGCCCAACCCCCGTCCCACTCACCTCCTTCACTCACCGCCTGCACGGCGGCGTCCAGGAAGGTGGCAGGGCTGCCGTACGGGTCCAGGTCGATGATGTCGAACGGATGCTTCTCCGCCTTCTGCTGATACATCAGCATCCTGCAGGCAGGACGGGAACAGACGCTGAGCAGGGCGCACCGGGGTCCCGAGCGCAGAGCCAGGGAGGCCTGCGGGGCCAATTCGCCGCTCAGGATATCCACCAAGCAGGACTGGCCAAGCCTCCCACCCACGCAGGCCCTCCTGGGGCTCAGCCCTGCGTTGGAGACCCCCCCCCCCCATGGGGTACAGTCTCCCTGGCTTGTTATTTATTAGGTGTATTACGGTAGCGTCTAAGTGCCCAGATGTGGCCCAGGGCCCCCTGGCGTTGTACAGAGACAGAACCCAAAGACAATCCCTGCCCCAAACCGCTTCCAATCCACCTCTCTGCCAACAGGAGCGGGTAGGATCGCAGCTGCTGGAAGCCTGTCCGCTGAGCCCGCCACTTGGGGATTTCTCCAGATCCCATCACCAGAGCTAACTAGTCCCACTCCCACCCCCAAATCCTCCAGGCACTAGGCCATTCGCCCTCCTGCTTCTGAGCCAGCTGGGTAGGGACGCTCAGGCCGACCCAGTGAGCGGCTGAGAACAGCCCCGCTCAGTGCACGTGATGCCAGAGTGACTCATCCCCCCCCCCGGCTTTACCTGGCATCGGCCAAGCTCGACGTCACCAGGTGCCCGACTCCGTTGAACTGGATGTTCCTCGCCATGAGCTCGACGGCTTTGGAGGAGAAATCGTTGGCCACCACGGCCCGGAGGCCGGGCACCTCCTTGGCAAAGCGGATAGAGCGGAGCCCCGAGGCGGCCAATGCCTCCAAGATCCGCACTCCTTCCTGCGCGGGGTGGGGAAGGGACCACATCTCAGCCAAAGCCCACACGACCCGGGTCAGCGAGCAGTGGGGAATCGAACCCGGGACCTCTGGATCCAACAGCACAAGCCACGGCTGAAGGAGGCTCATCCACCTCTGCCTGCGGCCCAGCCATCAAGGGGGTTACATGCGTCAGCGCATTGGAGACTCCTGCCCAGACACGGATGCCAGGAGCCCAGCGGTCAGCTCTGGATTAGGAAGTTTCTCCATCCACCTGAATGCCAAACTCCAATTCCCGTGCAAGGTTAGCGAGACCTGGCCGGAGCTTGCTCGCAGCAAGACGGTTTGCAGCGCAGTGGATGAAGGCAGCATAAATAGGGAGGGGTTTGGCTCCTCCCTGAGAACTGGTGGGGGATGGTCAAGGGAGAATCTCCCCTCCTCACACCCTGCATCAGACCCACAGGGTGTGGGAGGGCCACAGCTGGGGTGTAGCGATTTAGGGGAACCCACCCATTCTACCCAAAGAGATTGGCTGGTCTCTTTGGCCCGTGAACTCCTTCAGGCAGGGACGGTTTCTCACTCTGGGCAGTGCCTGGTAAGACGGGAAAGGTAGTGCTAGGTTTAGACGCACCTTGCACACTTCTCCCACTGCCGCCGCCCGCTCTGCCCCCTCCCCGTCGGGCGCTGGTTCCGACCCAGCCTCTTCCTCTTCGGAAAGATCCACAACCACCTTCTCAACCTTCTCCTCTCCTGGGACAGCAACTGCAAGAGACAGAGCGAGCGAGGGACGGAGGCAATGCCAGGGTGTCACCCGTTCCCTCCTTCCCACTCCAGCACCGCAACAGATCTGGGTGTTAAGGGGACCGGGCAGCATCTGTGGATTCAGACCTCAGTGGGCCTAGCCCTGGGCTGCTCTGGTGTGCAAAGAGGCGTTGCAGTTTGAGGTAGGAGGACGGGATGCCCCTCCCAGGCTGAGGAGCTAACATGAAGGCCCTGAACCATCCCTGTTCCCAGCCTCTGGCCACACCCCGATCTGCCCGCTATGCCAAAGTGTCCTGTACTCTGGCTAGTCCCAGCATCCCAGGGGCGACAGGGAGCAGCCTGTAAGAGCAGCCTAGCTTCAGCTTTGGGCTACGGAGGCCCCTGTGGAGCCCAAACCATGGAGACCACAGAAGCAGCTTAAAATTCCCACCCGCCAGCAGCGCAGAAAGGGAATAACGGAGAATTGGAGCCGAGGTCCTGGCATTCCCTTGTCCTGAGGCACTGGGCTCAAGGCAGGAGTCTTGAGGTGGGACAGCAGGCCAGAGGGTCACCGTGGTCCCATCTGGCCTTGAAAGCTAGGGTGCTAGTGAGGGTCGTACTAATTTAACCATCCTGCTCACTGCATTGGGGCAGGGGGTTTGAGAGAGAGACACACACACATTTCCACTTACTCTGAATTCCCTTGGCCGAAAGCTGAAGGCGAATGAATTCTGTGATCACGGCACACCTGAGGCAGAAGGTCAGAGAGAGAGACACACACAGGGCTTAGATCTAGGCCACGTCCCCGGCAGACTCATGCTTCTGCGCAGTTTTTCCCAAGCAATTCTCTCTATTGTCTTGTTAGCCCTGATTTTGAAATTGACTGGATTTGGGGGACCCTGATTGGAGACACATTAAGAGACCCCCCTGCCCAGCAGCAGGTACTTAGCACTAGAGAAGGATGGTCTAATAGGAGAGGAATGGTGGTGTTTTGGAGCCCTGGGTTCAATTCCGTACTCTGCCACAGACTGCCTGTGTGAACTTGGGCCAATCACTTAGCCTCTGTGTCTCGGTTTCGCCATCTGCACAACGGGATAATAGCCCTACCCAGCTAGGGTAGGAGGGTTGCAAAGTGCTCATATATTACTGTGATGGGGGCCAGATAAGTACCTAAGATAGACAGCTCCAGCCCCCCCCTCTTGGTTGTACTCACGTCAGGTCTCGGTTAAACTCTTGCACGGGGTTGTAGAACACTTCGTTGGCACTGGGGAAGATGATCTTCGCTTTCCCCTCCGTGATCACAGTCTCCCCAGTTTTCACGGGGCCAGCGCAGCTCCCAGTGTCCATCGCTAGATCAGATGTACGCGGCTGCTCCTCACGCTGATCTGGATGGGAGCCATTGGCTTCTTGGGGGCATTCCCCCTCCATGTCCTTGGAAGGACAGAGCTTTCTGGCTAGCAGATCTTCGGGTGGCAGGAATCTCCGGCCCCTTCCAGCCAGGTGATGTGTTACGCTTCTGCCCGGCTGCAGGATGCAGTGTCTCATAAACCAAGCCAGTGGAGTGAACTTAGCCTTCATCCGAACATCCTGCGTCACAGCTGTCTGCAGAATACAAGAGAGAAATAGTCCCTGAAGGATCCCCAGATACTTTATAAACTACGCTCTTACCACCGTTTGTATTGTGGTAGTGCACTAGGCACTGTACGTTATTAGGTGTATAACAGTAGCACCCAAGAGTCTCAGGCCACCGCCTCACTGTCCAGGCCCAGAACAAAGACAGTCCTTGCCCTAGAGTGCCTGCAATCTAAATATAAGAAGAGGCAACAGCTGGCTGTAGACAGGGAAGCAAAAGGAAACCGTATCAGTGAGCGTGATGGGCAGCGGTCTGTATGCATCAGCCATTGCCAAGTTTTTTGTAGCCATCATGGCAAAGGAGAAATCTGCATTAGGACAATGAAGTGGCTTTGCCAATGAGCATGCAAACCCTACTTCTGTAGTTCTCATTCCTGTAGTACCAAAGCACTGCCCAATCTTTAATATCTTTCTACTCACGACCACTGTGGGGACATGAACTGCTATTAGAAGATGACAGAACAAGGAGTAATGGTCTCAAGTTGCAGAGGGGGAGGTTTAGGTTGGATATTAGGAAAAACTTTTTCACTAGTAGGGTGGTGAAGCACTGGAATGGGTTACCTAGGGAGGTGGTGGAATCTCCTTCCTTAGAGGTTTTTAAGGTCAGGCTTGACAAAGCCCTGGCTGGGATGATCTAGTTGGGGTTGGTCCTGCTTTGAGCAGGGGGTTGGACTAGATGACCTCCTGGGGTCCCTTCCAACCCTGAGATTCTATGATTCTATGATTAGCTAGATGTTGTGGGAAAACTGATTTAGTTAAATTGCTGCAACAATCAGGTGTAGATGCAGCCCTACCCCATAAGGGTTTTGAGATCAGCAGAGCTTGTTTTGGTAAATTTACCGGCACATCTTTATACTGCTATAACCACAGCTGCAATAAGGTGTGGCAATGATTTAACTACATACGTAAGGGGGGAAAAATCTGTGCAAAAACTGTGTATAGACAAACCCTTAGATCATGAGCTCTGTAGGACAGGTCATCTTTTTGTTTTGTGTCCATACAGCATCTCACAGTACAGGACCCTGCTCCATGGCTTGGACTCCTAAGTGTTACTGCAACACAACAACATCGTCAGCCCCACGCATCCAAAAATTAGTCATCACCATGAAAAAAAGTCACAAGGTTGGCTTAAAGTCATCAGATTTCTTTAAAACAACACATGGGGTTCTTTTTATTTGATTTCTGGCATGGGTGCCATTGGGGTTCACATCTTCAAGCTTTTCACCACAAGCTGAAGGACTACAGTTGTCACCCATCTAGGTTTCCCCCAGAATCGTCCCTTTTTTTGCAGTAGCTTTCCCAGATCAAACAGTTCAGATACCACGGGGTGGGTGGGTGTGGGTGTGTAACCCTAATAGAGGGTGAATGGTTATTTTTCTTAAACAAGAGCTTGAGATTGTAATGTAGTCACGAGACAAGAAGCCGAGGTTTTGAGGGGAGGGGGAGAAAACAAGCCACCAAGTATCATGAGACTTGCAATGAAACTGCGAGACATTCCCCCCAACTGACACTTTCTGGGAGCCAGTTCAACATGCTTGAAGGACCAGGGGGCCTCAATCCCTCAAAATTAAAGTGGGGGAGGAATGGGAGGGTGACGCCGTTTAAGGAGCCGATGCTAGGTTTTGGTTGTGAGCCTCGTGCAGGATAACTCAGAGGAGGCGGAAAGGGGAGAATAATCCCCAACCCCTCCCCCCAAAAAATATTTGAGAACTGAAATTTGAAGTGCCGCCCCCCCAGCTAAATTAATCCTGAGGTGAGGGCCAGAGCACCCCCTTCCCCTAATTAACACCGCAAGCTTCCCTCACCCAGAGAGCGCAGCAAGCTCAGCCTTCCCTCCACGCCTTCCAGCAGCAGCTACATGGGCAGCGCCATATTGTATCCTGCGGGGAACGATCAGGTGACCTCCATCCGGCCAATGGGAGGTGCCATGTACAGGGCCGCTAGAGGGACAAACAGCTTGGCGGCTGTGACCAAAACGCGACCGGAAAATCAGTCCTGGGTAGTGGTGGGCAGCTGAGCTAGGGACTGGGTTAAAGAGGAGGCCTGTCGGGGGAGCGGGGGCATGTCCCTCTTTTGAGGATCACTGTCAGGCTGCTCCCCCTTTCATGTGGCCGTATCATGACTGCAAACCAGGCAGCCTGGCGATAAAAATCACCACAGCACAACACAGGGAGTGGCATGAGACATCCATCGAGTACCCTGCGAAATGCAGCCATGTCAAGAAAGCCACGTGGCAGCAGGGGTGCAAAACATGCCACTGGTTCGAAGGGCCATTTTGTGGCCTGAGCTGTGATTCCCCACCCCCAGTCCCATCGGGATCCAACAGACTCCCTGAGGTCAGCACATATCCTGCGGGCTGGAGATCCCTATCCTCCCCCCGGGAGCAGAGAGGCTCTGTGGGTATAGATCTGTATTCCCATTCCCTAGTCCTCTGCACAGGCCTGGTGGTGGGGGTCGAGGGGGGGGTGACAATATCTGTAACCCCTCCCAGCTCATCTCCCCCCATGAGGTTCATGAACCCCTCCGAGAGCCTTCAGCAGCATCCCAGGAAGAGGTGGGGATGCCGCAAATGTAGCTGATTCCCCATCCCCTCCAGGGTCCCCAGGTGCATGCCAGGCCTGCAGACTCCACAGCCAGACAAGGCCTATGGGCCCATCCTAGTCCTTCCCCACATATGGCTACTCAACTGTCTGCCTCTTCCTCCTGGCTGGGCTTGACTGGGGTCTGGGGCCAGAACCCCAGATAATAACATGACCCTCAAAATACAGAGAGGATCCAAATGCCATTTCAACAACCCAGATCTGAACACCCTCAAAATTTAGGGTGCCCCAGGCAGAACCAAGGCTATAAAAGGGGGCAGGGGTCCGGACCCCGCTGGAAAATCCTATCCCTCTCCAAAAAGACCCACCCACGCACCCAACTCCTCCTGCCAATCAGGGGTGCAACTGGCAGGATCGGGGTCATAAAAATGGGGTTTAAGGGAATGTGGGTGAGAAATAATCCAGACCCCATCTGGAAAATCCAGAACTCCTCCCCGCCTCAATTTGGAGGGAACTTTCTCCTTAAGAAACTTTCTCCCTCCCCTTAAGATTTTAAAGGAGTCATTTCTGGAGCCAAATATGGGGGCAATTTCCCCTAATTCAACCACCCCAATTTTTCTTTCTAAGGGGCCAGTTCTGGGTCCAAATTTTGAGGGAACCCTCCTTCTAATCTGCCTCCAAAATTATGATTTCAGGGGTTAATTCTCCCCCTACTCCACCCCCCACATATTTGTGTTTTTGAGTCAGTTCTGGATCCACAATTGGGGGAAACTTCCTCCAATCCAAAGTTTATTTTTTGGGAGTCAATTCTAGATCCAAATCTGGGGATGACCTCCCCCTACTCCAACCTCCCAGCCACATTTTTACCCCTGGATCCAAACCTGGAGGTGGGAAAATCTCCTTCTAATCCATTCCTCCCATAACAACCCCCACACACTTTTTTTTTTTGCAGACATATTTTGCTTCTGGATCCAAACTTCCTAAGCATGGTACCTGCCTCTCCTATATATTTGTTGAGTCTGACCCTCCCGTTTCATAGGATTTATCTGCACCAAACTTTACATATTTCTCTGTATTAAAATTGTATATAATTATAATATAATATATTGACTTTATACACATATATATGTTTATGATATATTATTACTTTATATATATTAGTTTATAAAAATTATATATATATATGTGTGTGTGTTTAGTACTAGGATATTAAATGTTTACACTGATATATATAAAGGGAAGGAAAAAGTTTAATGCAGAGAAGTACATGCATAAATTTAGTGCAGAGAAAATATACGTATGATTCTACTATTTTGATATATAGCTACATATATTATTTCTGTGTACTAAACTTTGTATATATATATTGCTGTACTAAAATATATATATAATGATATTTTAATCATATGACTTTATATGTTTTTTAAAATTATATATATATATATATATATATATATGAATGAAATGCTAGTGCATATATAAATATGGAAGGAATAAGTTTAGTGCAGAGAAATATATGTATAATAGAATCATGATTCTATTATTCTTATCTATATATACACACAATTTTTCCGCACTTAACTTTATCTGTATAGTGTTGCTGTGTTAAAATTATATAATCATTATATTATAATCATATTATGACTTTATATATATATGTTTATAAGTTTAGTGCTATGATAGGAAATGTAGTGAATATACATATGGTTTTATAGTATGTAAAAAAAGTTTGCTGCAGAGAAGTTATAATCCTGTGATTCTATTATTCTGCGTGTATATGTAACAGATTCATATGATTCTATTATTCTTATCTACCTATCTCTCCCCACACCCCCCACCTCTCTCCCTCTCTGCACCCCCCTCCCCAGGGTGGGATAAGTTCCCCCAGAGGCGTTTTCCTGCCAGCCCAGGAGATGGGGGAGGGGGCCCTACTCCCCTGGCCCGCCCCTGGGCGCAGCAGGGAGCAGCCAGCTCAGGGCTCAGCTAGCCGCGCCTGGGCGTGTGCGCGCCTGATGCAAGGGGAGGCCCGGCTGGCGGCGGCCGCTGCCGCATCGGAGCGCTCGGCCCTCGGCTGAGCCGGCCTGGGCTGGCAATGAATGGCTGCTGCTGCTGCGAGGCGAGGGCGAGCTGAGCCCTGCGCGGAGACCGCCCCTGTGCACAGGTGGGAGCCGGCCTGCGCCCCGGGGCGGGGCCCCCCGCGCCCCCGATCCTGGGGGGTCCTGCTCTGCCCCCCCCAGCCTGACCCCCACTGCACCCCCTGATCCTGGGGGGACCCGCTCTGCCCCCCCAAGCCTGACCCCGACTGCACCCCCTGATCCTGAGGGGGGACCTGCTCTGCCCCCCCAGCCTGACCCCCACTGCACCCCCTGATCCTGGGGGGACCCGCTCTGCCCCCCCCAAGCCTGACCCCGACTGCACCCCATGATCCTGGGGGGGGACCTGCTCTGCCCCCCCAGCCTGACCCCCACTGCACCCCCTGATCCTGGGGGGACCCGCTATGCCCCCCCCAAGCCTGACCCCCACTGCACCCCCCGATCCTGGGGGGGGACCTGCTCTGCCCCCCCAGCCTGACCCCCACTACACCCCCTGATCCTGGGGGGACCTGCTCTGCCCCCCCAAGCCTGACCCCACTGCACCCCCTGATCCTGGGGGGACCCGCTATGCCTCCCTCCCAGCCTGACTCCCACTGCACCCCCTGATCCTGGGGGGACCCGCTCTGCCCCCCCCAGCCTGACCCCCACTGCACCCCCTGATCCTGGGGGAACCCGCTATGCCTCCCTCCCAGCCTGACTTCCACTGCACCCCCTGATCCTGGGGGGACCCACTCTGCCCCCCCCCAGCCTGACCTCCACTGCACCCCCTGATCCTGGGGGGACCCGCTCTGCCCCCCCCAGCCTGACCTCGACTGCACCCCCTGATCCTGGGGGGGACCTGCTCTGCCCCCCCCAGCCTGACCCCGACTGCACCCCCTGATCCTGGGGGGGACCCGCTCTGCCCCCCCCGCCTGACCCTGGCTGCACCCCCTGATCCTCGGGAGGACCCGCTCTGTCCCCCCAGCCTGACCCCCATTGCACCCCCTGATCCTGGGGGGGACCCGCTCTGCCCCCCGCCTGACCCCCACTACACCCCCTGATCCTGGGTGACCCGCTCTGCCCCCCCAGCTGACCCCCACTGCACCCCCTGATCCTGAGGGGGACCCGCTCTGCCCCCCCAAGCCTGACCCCCACTGCACCCCCTGATCCTGGGGGGGGACCTGCTCTGCCCCCCCAGCCTGACCCCGACTGCACCCCCTGATCCTGGGGGGGACCCGCTCTGCCCCCCCCGCCTGACCCTGGCTGCACCCCCTGATCCTCGGGTGACCCGCTCTGTCCCCCCAGCCTGACCCCCATTGCACCCCCTGATCCTGGGGGGGACCCGCTCTGCCCCCCGCCTGACCCCCACTACACCCCCTGATCCTGGGTGACCCGCTCTGCCCCCCCAGCTGACCCCCACTGCACCCCCTGATCCTGAGGGGGACCCGCTCTGCCCCCCCAAGCCTGACCCCCACTGCACCCCCTGATCCTGGGGGGGACCTGCTCTGCCCCCCCAGCCTGACCCCCACTACACCCCCTGATCCTGGGTGACCCGCTCTGCCCCCCCAGCTGACCCCCACTGCACCCCCTGATCCTGAGGGGGACCCGCTCTGCCCCCCCAAGCCTGACCCCCACTGCACCCCCTGATCCTGGGGGGACCCGCTCTGCCCCCCCAAGCCTGACCCCCACTGCACCCCCTGATCCTGGGGGGGACCTGCTCTGACCCCCTTGACCCCCACTGTACCCCCTGATCCTGGGGGGACCTGCTCTGCCCCCCCCCCAGGCTGACCCTCACTGCACCCCCCGATCCTGGGGGAGACCTGCTCTGCCCCCCCCCCCAGCCTGACCCCCCACTGCACCCCCCGATCCTGGGGGAGACCTGCTCTGCCCCCCCAGCCTGACCCCCACTGCACCCCCTGATACTGGGGGGACCCGCTATGCCCCCCTCCCAGCCTGACTCCCACTGCACTCCCTGATCCTGGGGGGGACCTGCTTTGCCGCCCCAAGCCTGACCCCAACTGCACCCCCTGATCCTGAGGGGGACCTGCTCTGCCCCCCAGCCTGACTCCCACTGCACTCCCTGATCCTGGGGGGGACCTGCTTTGCCGCCCCAAGCCTGACCCCAACTGCACCCCCTGATCCTGAGGGGGACCTGCTCTGCCCCCCAGCCTGACTCCCACTGCACCCCCTGATCCTGGGGGGACCCGCTATGCCCCCCTCCCAGCCTGACTCCCACTGCACTCCCTGATCCTGGGGGGGACCTGCTTTGCCGCCCCAAGCCTGACCCCAACTGCACCCCCTGATCCTGAGGGGGACCTGCTCTGCCCCCCAGCCTGACTCCCACTGCACTCCCTGATCCTGTGGGGATCTGCTCTGCCCCCCCTCTGGTGCAGCCCCACCCGACCCCCCTGTTCCCCCTGATCCTAGGGAGACTTGATCTGCCCCCCCTCAACTGCAGCCCCCACCCAACCCCCCACTGCACCCCCTGATCCTGGGGGGACCTGCTCTGCCCCCCTCTGCTGCAGTCCCCCCCTCTGACCCACCTCCTGCAACTTCCATGGGTGGAGAAGGGGGAAATTTCTTCTTCCCCGTGCCCTGCCCTGGAGCCCCCCTCCCCAGGAAAAGCAGCCTGCGCCCCTTCCCCTGGGTGGTTGGCGGGGGAGGGGAGCGAGGCCTTTCTCCAGCTTCCCCCCTCTCCCCAAGAGGCCTCCCTCATCTGAGCCATCCCAGCTCAGCCCCTGCCCACCCCACAGCGCCTTCAGGAAACTTTCTGCCCCATGGGGAGTTCTCTAGCTGCCCCCCAAGTTCCTCCTAGACCCTCCCAATCTCTGCCACGTGAGGGGACCCCCCCATGGGAAGAGAATCACCATCCCCCCCAATAAACCCTGTTGACACCTACCTACCTCCCCCTATGTACCCCCTTCTGGGTAGAGGTGAGGGGGTGAATCTCCCAATGGATCAGGCTCCTCGGTGGAGAAACTCTTCTATTGCAGTTCTCATGGGGGGCTGCCCCACAGGATGGGGGTGCTCTCCTAGCTGGAGTTGGGGACTTCCCATCCTAGCAGCCCCCTGTGCCTAGATGGGCATTGGTTTTGTTATCTTGCTTCTTGCAGGCCCAGCCACAAGGGCAGGGCCGAAAGCCACCAGCCCAAAGTAAACTTCAGCTCCTTGGGAATTTGGAGGTAGCAAGGCCGGGAGGTTGCATTGGGGGGGGGGGGGGGGGGCCTCCAGACTGCCCTTCTCCTTGCCATGGGTTGGGAGTTAATGGTGTCTGTTAAGGGGCGGGGAGGGATAAAGGGGTGATCTCCCCCCCACCCCCGTAAAAAATAAATAAAACCCAACCAAACAAAAAACCAGGAAGTTTTCCCTGGATAAACTCTGGCTTGTGCAATTGGAACAACCCCAGAGTGGGTTGACTTGAGGGTGTAGCAAGGATTTCTTCACTTCACCAACAAAGCGTCGCACTTTGTTTGTTGCAAATTTATGTTTTTATTTATTTACATTTTGGAGGGGGCGGGGGCAGGTTTAGCTGTCTGGTTTGGGTTGCATGGAATGTAATTGGGTTTTTTTTCTTTTGCTATGTGTTTGGGTCACAGTTTTCTGGTTTGTGGAGAGCGGGTGTGTAACAACACACATGATGTGTTGCGTTTTCCCTTTTTCTGTGGGTTGCAAGTTTCAGGGCGTGTGTGTGTGTATAATAAGTGCATTTTGTTTGGGTTGTAGTTCACTTTTATTCCATTTGTTTAAGTTACATTGTTCAGGTTGGGATTATATATATATATATATTCATGTATTGTTTTGTTTGGGTTGCTCTTTCTATTTGGGGATTGTATTTTTTTTTCAATACATTTTTGATTGGGTTGCAATTTGGGGGTTGCAGTTCTTGATGGGTTTGGGGGGGAAGGGTTGTGGGTATCTGTGTCTTGGGCATAAATCCTGTTTTTTAAGCTTGAACCTCATCCCTGCCCCTTTTCTGGGGTCTGTGTAGCTCAGGCCACGGTCCCGGCAGGATCCGCGTCCAGTTAGCTACAAATGTGTTGAAACAGAGTGCTAGGGAGCCGGATTATATATATGGGCTACCACTGAGGTACACAGACCCCAGCCCCTTATAGGTTGGGCCAGTTGCCTAGGACTTGGGAGAGCCGGATTCAATTCCCTCCTCTGCTGCACACTCCCCGAGAGATCCCCAAATCCCGTACGTTCTTTGTGCCTCAGTTTCTCCATTTGTAAAATGGGAATAATAGCCCCGCCCTGCCTCACAGGGGTGAGGATAAATCTAGTAAGGGTTGCGAGGTGCTCAGATACTATGGTAATGGGAGGCCATATAAGTACCTACAATAGATAATATTGGGTGCTACACAGATACAGGGTGTGAGAGAGTCCCTGCCCCACATAGTTTGCAATCTAAATAGACATTGCGTGGGAGGGGAAACTGAGGTATGGAGCAGGGACGTGGGTTGCCCAGAGTCACCCAGCAAGTCAGTAGCAGCGCTGGGAATGGAACTCTGGTCTCCTGAGCCCCAGTCCGGTGCCTGGTCCCTGTGTCTCAGTGTCGCTTCCTTGTCAAGACCTAGTACGGCAGTTGGGTCTGAGGGCTGCCTTTGCCACCATCCAGTGGAGCGGCCGGTCTCCGCCGCAAACACTAAGCAACTCGGGGCTTTGTCACGGCCCTGGGGGAGGCAGTAAGGTCTAGTAGTTAGAGCACAGTGCTGGGAACCGTGACGCTTGGGTTCTCTTCCCAGTGCTGAGGTGGGGTGGAGTCTAGTGGGCAGAGCAGGGCGGCTGGGAGGCGGGACGCATGGGTTTACTCCAGGAAGGGGGGGTGTAGTGACTACATCAGTAGGAGGGGATTAGGAGCCATGATTCCTGGGTTGTGCTCCTGGCTCTGGATGGGAGGGTGATTGAGATTGGGGGGGAAGGGATAGCTTAGTGGTTTGAGCATTGGCCTGCTAAACCCAGGGTTGTGAGTTTAATCCTTGAGGGGGCCATTTAGGGATCTGGGGCAAAAATTGGGGATTGGTCCTGCTTTGAGCAGGGGGTTGGACTAGATGACCTCCTAAGGTCCCTTCCAACCCTGAGATTCTATGATTCTATGATCCTAGGACAGAGGTCAGTGAGTTAGGGTGCCTTCTTGGGGAGCGCTAAGTTTAAGCCCGAACAGAACTGTAGGGGTTGTGACCCCAGCGGGAGCCGGGCGTGCGGCTTTCTGGGTCCGCGGGCAGCGAAGGAGGCTGATTCGGGAGAGTGGCAGGAGTGGGCGCTGGATCGGCTGGGGAGGGAACCAGCTGACGGGCAACTTATTCCTCTGATGCATCTGACGGAGCCGGAGTTGGATACTTGATATTAACTATGCAGCAGTGGGTGGCTGTGTGGGTAGGGCTGAAAACAGCCTAGGGAAGCCAGAGGCAGGGCCTCGTTCTTCTGGCCTGTGTAGAACATGCGTCACAATGTGCCCCAATCTGGTATCTCGGGGCCCCCAGTAAAACCAAGAGGGCTGTTATGGGGTGCAGATCAGGTAAAGCTGTTCCTTTTTCTCCCACTGGAGGATGGGAACTTGTATTGCAAGAGTGCCTAAAGGCCCCAGCCGAGACCAGTGGGCCCGCACTGCGCCGGAGCACTGAGGTCACCCAGCCGGTCAGTGGCGGAGTTGGGAATCGAACCCAGGAGTCCTGACGCCCACCAACATTCCTGACTCTCAAACCGGGGGCAGCTGTTCTCATGAGCCGGCGGGGAGGTTGGCGATGCCCTCGTGTTGTACGCCTTGTGGCTCCAGAGTACGGGGGTACCTATAAATCGGTGTCAGGATGGAGGACTGAAAATCAGAACTCCTGGGTTCTCTTCCCGGGTGGGGTCTAGTCTCTGGAATCTAGTGGTTAGGATAGGAAGGTTAGAAGCCAGGACTTCCTGGGTTCTTATTCCTGTCTTTGGCACAGATTGTGGTCTGGAAGTGAGAGCTGGAGACGCTGGAAACCAGCGCGTCTAGATTCCAAGCGCTGCCATTGATTGGCTGGGTGACCTCGGGCAAGTCGCCTCGCCTTTCTGTGCCTCAATTTCCCCATCAATAAAATGGGGATAATGATACTGACTCATCCTCGGGTGAAGGAGTGTGGGGTGCACGTGGAGGCTGGTTAACGATCATGTGCTGAGTACTGTGAAACCCTTGGAAGAAATAAGCATCGAGTGTTTATTATTGAGAGTCAAATTAAGGGTAGAATCATTACATTTGCTTCATAGATTATAAAGCCAGAGGGGACCACTGTGATCCGTTAGTGTGATCTCCTGTATGATAACACAGGCTGTGGGATTTCCCTGCATTAATTCCGGTTTGAAGTAGAGCAGATTTCTTGGAAAGACATCCACACTTGATTTAAAAATGGAGAATCCACGGTAGCCCTTAGTAAGTTGTCCCCCTTAAAAAATTGTGTCTTATTTGTCTAGCTTCAACTTCCAGCCACTAGCTCTTATTAGACCTTGGTCTGCTAGACTGAAGAGCCCTCTGTGATCAATGTTTTGTTCCCCAGGTAGGTATTTAAAGACTGTGATCAAGTCACCCCTTAACCATCGCTCTGTTATTACAGAAGCAGAGCTTCTGGGGTCTGTCGCTGTCTACAATAAACAGGCCCAGAATTCAGGTTTTGTCACAGTTTTACAGAACTTACTATGGGCAGAAAAACGTTTTGATTTAAATGGGTTTTAAAAATGAATCTTAAAAAAACAAATGGGAATCACAAACCTGGTTGATTTCAGGAGACTGGGAAGGTGAAACTGACAAAGAGCTTTCTCCCTTCCCTGCTGAGATAAATGTCAAAAGTAGAGGATAGTGTGGAGGCTCTTTGGGGCAGGGACTGCCCCTCCTTATCCCTTGGGCCTGCACCATTGACTCCAGTAATGCAGGGTTAGGCGTATGAGGGTAGCACCTAGAGGCCGCAGGTGAGCTCAGGCGCCCGTTACGCCAGGCGCTGCACAGATACATTAGAAGAGCAAGTCACTGTCCCAACAAACTTACAGTCTAAATGAACAAGTGGGGAAACTGAGGCCAGGGGGTGACTTATTCCAGGTCTGTGGTGGAGAACAGAACCCAGGTGTCCCGAGACCCGGCTGGACCCTGCTGCACGTGCAGTAGACCTGCACCTTGAAACTGATTTCCTTTTCTGCAGGATCTGAGGTTCTGTTACACGCTCTAACCCGATGGTGTCTCGTTCTGATATGTGCCAGCTACTGGGAAAGCCGGCTCATCTCCAGCCCTCCTCTCTCGCGCTTGCAAATAGGTCACGGCCGTCGGTTTCTCTGGTGGATCGCGGGCAAAAAGAGTGCCCCTTCCGGGCTGCTGTGACTTTACAAACGCACCGTCACCCAGGTTCCAAAACCCAAGGCACAGAGGCAGCCTTGTGGGGGAGCCCACTGCCCTGGGGCAGGACGTCGGGTCTGTTTGCTCATCGCCCCGTGCCTCAGTTTCCCCCGTAATCTAGGGCCCTGGGGCTCTGCCCACCAGGGGGTTCCCCTCGCTTGGAGTGGGGTTGCCAGAGGGGGACCCCCACTGGAGAGGCTGTGGCATCCCTCTCCCTCCCAGGAGAGGCAGAGATGGTAGCATGCCTTAGTGTCTGTGCTTAGTGGATTGAGACTAAAAGATCTTTGGGCCAGGGACGGGGGTCAAGGCCTCTATTGCAAGGGAGTTTTCTCAAGGGAACCACCGTCTCCGCTCCGCCAGCCCATCTGTCAGTGTCCCTGAGTTTGATGTGAAAGGCTCCCTCTGATCTGACGGTTACCCTACCCCTTCCTCCTGCGATTTGGGAACCTGGGGGGGGCGGGAGGGGGAGGGGGAGATCAGGTGTCTGAACCAGGTGGTGAGCATGCAGGAGTGGGTGGAGAGAGAGGTGGAGACAGTGGGGGGCTAGTTGGGCTGGAGGTATTAATCTTCCCTGGACTGGGGAAGGCTGAAAGCCACCCCTATCTGGCAGGTGGCCCCTTAGGTGGAATGAGTTGTCGGGTCTCAGCCTCGTTCCTTCCTTGGCTGCTGCAGTCGGCGGGATTGGAGGGGCTACACCAAGTGAATTCCCTTCCCCTCCTGCACTGGGGCCGCGTAGAGTCTCAGAGACAGCTGATCCAGCACCAAACTACCTGTGGGGCAGGTGGGAGCTGGCCGAGCCAGACTCCGCAGAGGTCTCCAAAGCCAAGAGCTGGTGTGGCTCAGAGTTGGAGTTGTGTGTGTGGGATCAGGGCAGAAGGCCCTGCCCCAATGAGCTATCGGTCTAGCCCGACAGATTCAGATTGGAAATAAGGCAGCAGTTTTTAACGCTCAGGGCGATTCACCATTGGAACAAACCTCCAGGAGGTGGAATCTTGCGAAGTCTCCGGATCCATCCTGGTGCCTCTCTGCTGTAGCCAAAGACACGCTGCTGGGCTCAGCACAGGGGTAGATGGGTGAAACTGATTGACTTGGGCCTACAGTAGGTCAGGCTAGAGGATCTAATGGTCCCTCCTGGTCTTCAACCCTGCTGCTCTATAAATAAAGGGCCAAAGGCAGGATCGGTCCCCCTGGGTTATCACTGAGGGGTCTGAGGCCCAGAAACTTGAAGTGACTTATCGGCATGAAAATGTTGCGCTGGTTTTGAAGCGAAGGTGTGAACGTAAGCCAGTCGGGGTGAAAGCGGTGCCCAGGGGCGCTCCGGTTTTGGTGTACAAGCGGCTTCTCTGGGGTTGGATTAAGTTTAAATCGATTAGAGACAGATTTAAACTAGACCGATATCAGATCATCCATGCAGGGGTTACCCGGGTCTTTAAAGAAAAAAAAGTGAATTAAACAGTTCAACTCTTCCAAGTAGCCAAGGTGGAGCGATGCCAGGAACGGAGCCCAGGCCCCCGAGTCCCGGCCCGTTATCTTCACCACAAGACCTTCCTTTTGCTTCTCTTTTTTTAGAAGGACTCTTATAAATAGCCTGCAGAATAAGGCGGAGGAAAAACTTCCCCTTGTTTTTGTTAGGATGGTGCCGTTGCCCGGAAAGGTTTGCATTCGGAATTCCGGCCCTGGGAGGAGCGGAGGGCGAATAAGTTTATGACGAGGCAGGAGCTGCTTGAGAGTGGGCCTGTCATCTTGTTCTGCGTTTGTACAGCGCCTAGCACAGTGCGGCCTAGTGGTCTTGGGAGACCTGGGTTCTATTCCTAGCTCCGCCACTGGCCTCCTGGGGGCCCTGGGGCGAGTCGCTTACCCCGCTCCGGGCCTCGGTTTCTCCAGCAGTAAAAATAAGGATGACAATGACCTTTGAGACACGAGAGCTCGGGATTGTAGCTTTGTGTTTATGACAAGGTGGAATTCCATCCACGGCAGCTGCTTACGAGTGCTCACCCCGACCAGGCAGCTGGGAGGGAAACGCTCTCTGGTCAAAGGTTCAGCACCTGGCTTCTCCCTGGCTCTGAGGCGTCTCAGTGAGCGCCCACTCCTGGTCTGCCTCTGTTGCAAAGAAAAGACTTGAGCGTCCCAATATTTCAAAGGCTTTTTAGAAAAATCAGGGGGGAGAATAAGCTTGAAAGGAGGTGAGCAGGAAGCCAAGGAACAAGGCTGGGACTGCAGGGGTGGAGGATTCTGTTCTGTTAGAATGGGGAAGGAGGGGCGGGAAGCCAGGCCTCCAGGGTTGTCTGCCCAGCTCTAAGAGGGCAGTAGTGTCTAGTGGTTGGAGCTGGGGGTGGGGGCTGGAAGCCAGGACTCCTGGGTTTTCTGCCCAGCTCTAAGAGGGCAGTAGTGTCTAGTGGTTGGAGCCGGGGGTGGGGGCTGGGAGCCAGGACTCCAGGATTCTCTTCCCAGCTCTAAGAGGGCAGTAGTGTCTAGTGGTTGGAGCCGGGGGTGGGGGCTGGGAGCCAGGACTCCAGGGTTCTCTTCCCAGCTCTAAGAGGGCAGTAGTGTCTAGTGGTTGGAGCCGGGGGTGGGGGCTGGAAGCCAGGACTCCTGGGTTTTCTGCCCAGCTCTAAGAGGGCAGTAGTGTCTAGTGGTTGGAGCTGGGGGTGCGGGCTGGAAGCCAGGACTCCTGGGTTCTCTGCCCAGCTCTAAGAGGGCAGTGGTGTCTAGTGGTTGGAGCGGGGGGTGGGGGCTGGAAGCCAGGACTCCTGGGTTCTTTGCCCAGCTGTAGAAGAGGAGTGGTGCCTAGTGATTAGAGCGGAGAGTTAGAAGCCAGGACTCCTGGGTTCTTTCTACAGCTCAACCGCTGATTCCCTCTGCAGCTTTAGGCAAATCCCTTCTCCTGCCTGTACCTTGGCCTTCCACCCCTCACCCCACCCCGTGTAAAATTGGGAGTGGGACACCCGACACCCACTAGGAATACCCGCAGCCGCTGAGCTTTCTTGAAATGGCTAAATCTAGGGCGGGAGAGAAGCCGGCTCATCAGGCAGGGCTTGGGCTGAGGAGACAACAAAGCCACAGGGACCTTGGTTTTCTCCCCCCTGAGGGGTTGGGGAGATGCCAATGGGGCACTCGGACCAGCACATGCGGTAGTGTCTGTGGAGACAAGCGCGCCACGTGGTTGATAAGTCAATACTCTGTTCACTGGGTTACCTTTCTGCCCGCCCTGCTTTGCTAGATCAGCCAGTGTTTACTCCCGCTCCCTCGCTCGCTGGGTTTTTTTTCCCTCCTGGTTTCAGTGTCTGCCACAGCTCGAAATGGTGCAGGATACGCCTGTGCATCTCGCCTTCCCCACGCCCATAAAAGAAGTACAGTGCACAGGGAAAGGCGTATGGGGCCTTTCCCTTCTGCGGCGGGGGGGGTGTGGGGTGTGTCTCTGATCCAGCCCCGGTTAGGGGACTGGCTGGATCAGGGAATAGGATTCAGTGCCTTTCCCCTTTATGGGGCACCAGTTTTCATCCAGCCCCAGGTTAGGGGAGCGGTTGGTTCAGGGTGCCAGGAAATGGGACCTGGCCTCTTTCCTCTCTGGGGGGTGCTGGCTCTGATCCAGCCCCAGGGTGGTGGGTGGGGGGGGGCACTGTGAGTCAGAGTCAGGTGGAGTCTCTCCCATTCTCTTGGGATTTTTAAAAAAATCAATTAGCTTAAAAAAACCCCAAAAGCTAGCAAATTGCTCTGCTAATCACGAATAAATTAACCCTCCTCCCAGCTTCATTCCAGAGCAATTTGATAGGCTTGGCAGGTCTCAGTGACGGGGCCGGGAGCTTGGAATTGACTTAAAGGGGCTCTGATTTCCTGCCTTGTTAGCAAGTGTTTGGCGAAAAGCTGGCCGGGTGGCTAAGAGCTTGGGCACGCTCACGGGCCCGCTGTGTCTTTGTAGCCATTACAAAATGGATCAAAGGAAAGACTTGTCCCTCCAATGTATCATTAGCCTGTGGAACTCACTGCTACAGGACGGTGTGGAGGCCCAAAACTTGGCAAGAGTCCGAGCGATTGGATGTGCACACCGCACCCACCAGGTGTGGTGCTCTGTCCCTTGGAGTGGTGACTGGGCCGCTTAGAGATTGATGAGCATGGACCAGCCTTGGTGGACAGAGCCAAGTCTTCTAGCAGAGGTGGCAAAGGCTCATGCTTTACGATCCAGGGGTCCCAGGTTTGCTCCCCCGGATGTGCCAGGATTTCCTGGGGGTAGGACACCAGCCTGGGACTTGGGAGACCCGGGTTCGGTTCCCGGCTGGGCCACAGACTCCCCGTGTGACCTTAGGCTTCTTTGTGGCTCAGTTTTCCCATCTGTACACTGAGGAGATTAGCACCATAGCGGGGTTATGAAGATAAAACCGTTCCAGTTTGGGAGGGGTGAGGGATTGCAGTTGTCGCCGATTGCGAGAGGGGTAAAGAGTGAAGGTGACGCGTCACTGACACCGAGCTCACTGTATCCAGCTCGGAACAAAGAGCGTCGGCCGCACTTCCAGGGATTATAAATGGGAGTGTGGAGTAGGGGCAGAGAGGTGATTTTCCCTCTGCATTCGGCACGGGCGTGACCACGGCTGGAATCCTGTGCCCAGTTCTGGTGCCCACAATTCAAGGAGGATGTTGATAGATTGAAGAGGGGTCAGAGAAGAGCCACGAGAATGATCTAGAGGAATAGAAAACCTGCCCCATAACGATAGGCTCCCGGAGCTCAATCCATTTAGCGTATTAGAGGGAAGGTTAAGGGGTGACTTGATCCCAGTCTGTCTCTCTACCTGGGGAGTAACGGGCTCAAGGTTCTCACACGATCCTCTGGCTGGAAGTTGAAATTAGACAAATTCAGACTGGAAACAAGGTGTGCATTTTTCATGCCGAGAGTAACCATTGGCACAACTTACCAACAGCTTCTCCGTCCCTGGGTGTGTTTCTAAAAGCTCTGCTCTAGGAATTCTTTCGGGGCCGTTCTCTGGCCTGGGTTCTACAGATCCCAATGGTCCCTTCTGGCCTTGGGGTCTGCGAAAGTATCCTACGGACGCGGCGCAAACGGGCTTCTTTTTTAGCTCAGGAGGGACTCCAGCTGTGGGATCCAGATTCATCCCCTTCCGCTGGACCCCACTGTGGGTGTCATTCCCCAGGGTTTAAATACAACACGGGCCCCAGCGGCATCCTAAAGATCTTAATGTGAACCCGTCTGATGGGACGGGGCCGCTCCGCCACTGCCAGACAAACGGCTAACGCACTTTCCTTTTTATCCCCCCCCCCCCGCTCCCTTTATCATTGCCCCCACCCCCTGCTTCCATGTCTCCGCATGTCTCCCCACCTCTGTTTCTCTTCCCCCCCATTCTCGCCTCTCTCGCTCTCCCTGTTTACCTTCCCCTTGTCGTCTCTTATCCCCACTCCTTTTTTACCTCTCTCTCCGTGTCCGCATCCATCCACCCCGTCTGTCTGTCTCTGTCGTCATACCTACCCACCTGTCCGTCTCCATCTGCTGTCATCCGTACCTGCCTGTCCATCGCCATGCATCTCCACTGGGGCATCTTATTGTGGTCCATGTGCGTCCATCTATCATGGTGCATGGTCACACGTATCCATCCATCTCCTCCTCTCCCCTCCATCTCCCCCACGTCTTTTCCCTCCTCCCTGTCTCCAGCAGACCCCCCGCCGCCGCCCCACCCCCACCCCACGCCAGGAGGGACTATGGCGCAGACGCTGCAGATGGAGATCCCCAACTTTGGCAACAGCATCCTGGAGTGCCTGAACGAGCAGCGCCTTCAGGGTTTGTACTGCGACGTCTCGGTGGTGGTGAAGGGCCACGCCTTCAAGGCCCACCGGGCCGTCCTGGCGGCCAGCAGCTCCTACTTCCGGGACCTTTTCAACAACAGCAAGAGCGCGGTGGTGGAGCTGCCGGCGGCGGTGCAGCCCCAGTCCTTCCAGCAGATCCTCAGCTTCTGCTACACGGGCCGGCTGAGCATGAACGTGGGGGACCAGTTCCTGCTGATGTACACGGCCGGCTTCCTCCAGATCCAGGAGATCATGGAGAAAGGGACCGAGTTCTTCCTGAAGGTCAGCTCCCCCAGCTGCGACTCCCAGGGCCTGCACGCCGAGGAGACCCCGTCCTCCGAGCCCCAGAGCCCCGTGGCCCAGACCTCCACCTGGCCCTCCTGTAACACCCCCTTGCCCCTGGTGTCCCGCGTCAAGACAGAGCAGCAGGAGTCGGACTCCGTCCAGTGCACTTTCGTGGTCAAGCGGCTCTGGGACAACGGCCAGAAGGAGGGAGGAGGCGGCGGAGGCGGGGGAGGAGGCAACAACGGGAGCCGCAAAATGGCCAAGTTCTCCACGCAGGACCTCGGAGGCAACCGGCAGCAGCAGCAGCAGCAGGGGGCGCAGGCAGGAGGCGGCGGCGGGTCCGGCGTGGTCAGCGGGCCCAGCACGTCCGACCAGACCAGCCCCGGCACGTCCAGCGCCTACACGAGCGACAGCCCGAGCTCCTATCACAACGAGGAGGACGAGGAGGAGGACGCGGCCGAGGAAGGCACCGACGAGCAGTACCGGCAGATCTGCAACATGTACACGATGTACAGCATGATGAATGTAGGGCAGACAGGTGAGAATGGCTGGGTGGGGAGGGGCCTTTAATGCTCCGCCCCTTGGGGGGAGGAGTTTGGGAAAGGGGTGGAGCTTATACTGTTTCTCCCCCTAGAGGAGTCGCTGGGGTAAGGGGAGAGGATTTTACTGCTCCAGCCCTTCAGAGAGGGACTGGGGAAGGGGCGGAGCTTATGTTGCTTCTCTCTCCCTCTAGAGCAGTGGCTGGGGGAAGGGGAGGGGCTTTTATTGCTCCACCCCTTTGAGGAGTGGCTGAGGGAAGGGGCGGGGCTTCTGCGCCGCTGCTGGGTGTGATGCGTTCGATGTCGGGGTTATGGACGGGCGAGAACAAGGACTTGTTTTCATTGCGACGTGAATCCAGCTACGCGAGCTGGAGAGTCTGGCCTGGATGAGCTTAGAGAACCCACGAGAGAAAGGGTGGCCCAGTGGTGAGGGCGAGACCCCGTGCCCTGAAGAGCCGGGTGACTGTGCGCATGTTGCTCAGTCTCTCTGTGCCTCAGTTTCCCATCTGTACCCTGGGGATCCCTGCCCTGCCTCCCAGGAGTGTGGTGAGGAGAAATGCCTTGTGAGGCACCCAGATGCCCCAGCGGTGGGGGTAGGACATGGATGTGAGCAACATCTGGGCATAGAAATCTTAAATCAATCACCTGAGCGAGGCCTGGAGATGCTGGTTTTTCTGGGGTTTCTCCAGCTGTTCCAGGCTTCTCCTTGGATAAAGGCTCAGCCTCTGTGTCCTGAGTTTTGCTGAGTCTCAGCCCAGTTCCCAGCGGGCCGGGCACACCCAGGTGGCTAGCAAAGCAGGGCTCCGCGGTGGGGCTGAGGGTCTTTCTCGGGGCTCACCCCACTCGGCGGCTAGAGGAGCCCGTCTTCAAGGGGGCATTTACCTAGGGGATAAATTCACACGGATCCATGGCGGAGGGAGGGGAGCTGGGCCGATGGTCCCCATCTCTTCTCCATCGGGAGAGACAAACTCCTCATGCTCCAGATCCCGTCTGTGCGGGGGTTAAAAATTACCATCATCCCCCCCCGGAAAGGGAAACCGATACAGAGAATCACGTGTCCTAGTCGGTGGCAAACCTGGGAGTAGAACCCAGGAGTCTGGACTCCAAGTCTCCCCTGCTCTAACCACTAGACTCCACTGCCCTCCCGGAGCCAGGCAAAGAACGCAGGCGTCCTGGCTCCTGCCCCCCCGACTGAATGTTTAGGCCCCGGGAGCTGTGTGCTGCGTGTTCACCCTCTGCTCCCGCCCGACCCCCAGCAGCAGCAGCCGCCGCAGAGAAGGTGGAAGCCCTGCCCGACCAGGTGGCCTCTGAGTCTCGCAACCGGATCCGGGTGCGGCAGGACCTGGCGTCGCTGCCGGCCGAGCTCATCAACCAGATCGGGAACCGGTGTCACCCCAAGCTGTACGACGAGGGCGACCCCGCCGAGAAGCTGGAGCTCGTGACAGGTGGGGGGGGGGGGCAGAGCTGGGGGGAGGAGGCGGAGACCAGTCTGGGGTTGGGAGCCAGGGGGTCTAATTGAATTGCAGCATGCGGGGGAGGGATAGCTCAGTGGTTTGAGCATTGGCCTGCTAAACCCAGGGTTGTGAGTTCAATCCTTGAGGGGGTCATTTGGGGATCTGGGGCAAAAATTGGGGATTGATTCTGCTTTGAGCAGGGGGTTGGACTAGATGACCTTCTAAGGTCCCTTCCAACCCTGAGATTCTATGATTCTATGTGAATGTGCTGCCCCTGTTTTAGGACCTGATCCAAACTCAGTGGGGCTCTTCCCTTGCCGGGAGCTGAGCACGTGTTCCTGTGCGTTGGCGAACGGGAGGGAGAGACAGTGAGGCCCAATGGGCTGGCACTCGTGAGACCTGGGTTCTGTTCCCAGCTCTGCCACTGCCCTACTGGGTGACCTCGGGCAAGTTCCCCCGACCCGGTACCTCAGTTTCCCATCCCACCCTGGGTCTGTGCAGGGCCTGGACTGATGGGGACGCGGTCAGGGGCGGGAGCTGACTATGCAGCACCCAGAATGACAGAGGGCTCCTATCTCAATTCGGGGAGAGGGGCTGTGCCGTGCCCTGAGTGATGGGTAGGGCCCGAAGAAATTTACCGCTGTGAAAAACGTATCGCGGACCGTGAAATGTGGTCTCCCCCGTGAAATCGGTATAGCATAGGGAAGGCCAGATTTCACGGGGGAGAGCAGCCGTTCTCAAACTGGGGGTGCGGTTGGGGGGAGGGGTGTCACGGGGGTGGCGATGTCGCCACCTTTACTTCGGTGCCGCCTTCGGAGCAGGCTGGAGAGGGGTGGAGGCTACCCGGCTGCCCAGCTCGGAAGGGGCGCCGCGGCCGGAGTTGGCGATACCCTGCCACGGCGCCCTTATTTCTGCGCTGCTGCGGGCGGGGGTGCTGCCTTCAGAGCCCGGCACCCGGTCAACAGCGGCTGCTCTTTGGCCACCCGGCTCTGAAGGCAACGCCGCCATCAGCAGCAGCGCGGAAGTGAGGGTGGCAATACTGCAACCCGCCCTACAATAGCCTTGTGACCCCCCCCCCCCCCCGACCTCCTTTTGAATTGGGACCCCCCCCCAGGGTTACAACCCTGTGACATTTCAGATTTAAGTATCTCAAACCGTGAAATTTACAGGTTTAAAAATCCTATGGCCGTGAAATTGGCCAACATCGACTGAATTTGGTAGGGCCCTAATGATGGGGGGACCCCGAACTTGGCTGGGGGGGGGGTGTTCTGTGGTGCTGGGCACAACGGGACACTGATCTCGGTTGGGGGTGGGGTTTGGGGGGCGACAAGCACAGCAGGGGACCTTGATCTTGGTTGGAGGAGGGGGTCCATGGGGCCTGCGGTACAGCAGGGGAACCCGATCTCAGCCAGGGGGTGTCTGTGGGGCACCCGGCCCAGCAGGGTCATGGTTGGGGGACTCCATGCGGTGCTGGGCACAGCAGCGGGGCCCCATTTGTCGTCGTTAACCTCCCGTGTTGCCCCGAAGCCAGGACCTCCCTCGCCGCGCTGCCGGGTCGGGGGTCGAGGCTCCGTTCTGTCGGGTCCAAGGGCAGGCGAGGCAGGAACGGAGGCTGTTCCCTTGTCGCTCCCCCTTGCGGGGTCGTCTGGGTCGTAACGGGTTGTTTTTTCCCCACCCCCGCCTAGGTACGAACGTCTACATCACCCGGGCGCAGCTGATGAACTGCCACGTCAGCGCGGGGACGCGGCACAAAGTGCTCCTGCGGCGGCTGTTGGCGTCCTTTTTCGATCGGTGAATTTTGGCTTTCTGTGTTGTGGGGGTGGGGCGGCGTCTCTCTCTCCCTGTCCCTGCCCTGCCCTGCCAGGCCTGACGCAGCACTGGGAGGCAGGACTCCAGGGTTCTAGCCCCAGCTGCGGGGGAGGGAGTGGAGCCTACTGGTTAGAGCACAAGGGACCAGGAATCGGAAGTGGATTCCCCCCAACCTGTGGTAAGGGACTGGCGGGGGTAGAGCAGGGGGCACTGGGAGTGAAGACTCCCGGCTTCGTTGCCCACGTTTGGGTAGGGGATGGGGGGCTAGGGGGTCAGAGCAAGGCAGCGGCGAGCGGGTCTTTAGTTCTCATTCTCCGCGCTGTCCCCTTGCTAGGAACACGCTGGCAAACAGCTGTGGCACCGGCATCCGCTCGTCCACCAACGACCCCAGCCGGAAGCCGCTGGACAGCAGGGTCCTGCATGCCGTGAAGTGTGAGTACAGGGGGCATCCTCCGGGGGGATGAGCGGGGCTCAGAAAGCCTGTCTGGTGCCGCCCCACATCCAGGTGGGCTGCTTGGAGTCCCAGTGACGCTATGGGGCCTGACCCAAAACCCGTTGCATCTTCCCCACTGAGCTTCACGCCCTTTGCATCAGGCTCATTAAAGAGATCCTGGCCTGAGCCTCCAGAGACCAGCGGGGGGCAGGCCCAGCCAGCGGGCACAGAACGGGGCTGTGATGTCAAGGCCTGTCCGAATTCCTCCAGGAGCTCGGGTTCTGAACATTGCAGGGGGTGTCTCTGTTCTGAGTAGGGTGACCAGATCTCCTGATTTTATAGGGACAGTCCCGATACTCAGGGTTCTTTCTTATATAGGTGTCTATTACTCCCCCACCCACCCCCTGTCCTGTTTTTTCACACTTGCTATCTGGTCACCCTAATTCTGAGTCACATACTCCCTGTCACATGACCCTTGTACGCTCCATCTGGGGAAGGGGTGGGCTCATCCTGGCCCCTCCCCCTGTTAAAGGGCCAGGCTCTCCTTTGCAGAACTGCACAAAGGAGGACCCCAGATGCACAGAAAGAGAATTATACTCGTTATGTGTGTGTGGGGCAGGGGGTGGGAGGGTAGAGAATGGGGAACTAAAGGCAGACAGGTATTTCCCATCACTGAGATCATGCCTCCTGCAGGCCAGAGGCTGCAGAGGGACAGTCAAAAAATGTAGGTCCAAGCTAAAAAGCTTCTTGTTTTTTAAAATAATAATAATTCCCACTGTTTTTACCCCAGATCTAATCTTGGCAGTTTTTAGAATATTTTAGTCACTCTGGAAAACAGGATTTTTGTTTGTTGTCGGTTGATTTCCAATAGTTGGTTCCTAACACTACAGAAGGGCAAAGAACAGATTTTTTTGGTTTGTTGACAATCTAGAAACATGGGAGGGGAGAGGTTTCAAAATGTTGGTGAATCAACAAGTAAAAATAAACAATGAATCGTTTGAGTGGAACAAAAAATGGTAGTTTCTGGTGGGAGCGAAAATGAAAACTTCTGAAAGTGTTGGCGAATGAAAAGATTGGGAAAAAAAGAGTTTTGGGTGGAACGAAACATTTTGTTTAGTTGAAACCGGCGTGTTTTGGTTTGACCATTTTAAAACACTCTTTGAACTTGGAAGGAAACGTTGAAACGAAAAGTCACGTCAACCCGAAAAATCAATTCTTTTTTGTATCCTTTTTTGTTAGGCTTTTGCCCTAGATGAGCCATTAGGCGAAACGGACGTGAATTTGCGAAACGCTTTGGTGTTGCTGAAGCTGCACTTTTCGTTGGGGTGTGGGGAAAATGTTTTGCCCTGTTCTACTTAACACCCCCTCGCTCCCCCATCCCAGCGTTATGCTGGGCTCCCGAACTGGGCTGTAACAGTCTCCTGTCCTCTGTGGATCTGGCACTAAGAAGTGCGGGGAGGTCTCACAATACACAGGGGAGGGGGGGGTGCCAGCGTGGTTGCTTGACTAATACGCAATTTTTTTTCTGCCCCGCTCCCCAGTCTACTGCCAGAACTTCGCCCCCAACTTCAAGGAGAGCGAGATGAACGCCATCGCCGCCGACATGTGTACGAACGCCCGGCGCGTGGTCCGCAAGAGCTGGATCCCCAAACTCAAGCTGCTGATGGCAGAAGGTGACACCTACACCACGTTCATCAACGACACTGGGAAGATGGAGCCGGACATCATGGGAGTGGAGCACAGCTTTGAGACAGGCAGTCACGACGGGGATGCAGGGACCTCGGCCGAGAGCCTCCAGTAAAAACCGCCTCCTCCCGTTAGCCCTTTCCATTCACTGATTTCTTTTATTTTAATTTCTTACGTTGATTATTTTTAGCGTCCCGCTTTGATTTGATTTTAATGGGATTTTTTTTTCGGTTTGCCAGGGGGGGAAAAAAGTTGCACCGTCTCTTTAAAAAACCAAAATCATCCTCGGTTCCTGTTGCAGTGTGGGTAACGAGAGAGGGGTCGGTGGCGTGGGCAGTTTCAATCTCACGCTGTTCTTACCAGGCGGGCGGATGTTTTCTTGGGTAGCCTTGTGAGTCAAACCGGGGAAATTCCCCCCTTCCTCCTCTTTGCATTGTGTGGGATCCATGCTTGTAATGATCTCTTGTTAAATCGATCTGTAAATAATTGATTACGCTTTATATGTAGGTTCTGTTTATAGGTGGCTTGCAAAGGGGTAATAAATGGTGGCTCATGTCTCAAGCATATCAAAGACCGGCGCGTAGGATGTGTTGCAGCTGGGTCTAAGCTTCCCATTGGATTGAGAACCATCCCTGAGAACTGATGAACCATGCACTCAAGCAGTCGTTAACCCTTTATGAACCCCGCACAAACCGCTTATGAATGGAGCCTTCGTACAAAGTGTGACCGTATGATTTGACAGGAAAATAAAAATCAGAATTTAAGGCCCTGATTTCTAAAAAGCATCCGTGCAAGACCGCATGTAAGCATGCTCTTAACTTTAAGCACCTCGTTAAGTTCCTCTTGAATTCAGTCAAAATGAGCCTTTGACCTTATTCATCTTAAGTGCTAAAGTCCCACTGATTTCTTTCATCCATCCACATGTTGCAGTGATAAGGGTGGAGAATAAGGATGGGTCGTAATGTGGGCGTCTCTGAATGGGGGCTTTTTTTTTTTAAAAGCAATTGACAGCAACGCTCCTGGCTGTGATCTCTTTTCACATTGCGTCTACACTGGATTTTTTTCTTCTTTCCCCTTCCAAGCACGTCATGTAAAATCCTAGTGCAGCGACTCACAAGTGACCTCTATGGGGATTCGAACTCTGGGCAGAGCCAACCTAATTCCCCGTTGCTTTGTCTCCCTCGGGTGGCCAGGCTGCACATACAGGTTTGAATACTCTGATGGATCACATCTTTTCGCTCACCCGGTAGCAGGTTTGGGTTTTATCGCCGCAAGTCTGAGATACTCAGTCCCCAGCCGAGGGGTGTGGTTTTACGCTAACTTGAAATCCGAGATCAGCAGCGGAGCTAGGTGAAAAGTGTTGGCTGCGATTTCTTTTGGCTGAAAAAGGCAGATTCGCCACCAAAAAAGGGCAGGTTCACCAAATTGTTTTGGCCCGACCCCTGCCCCAAAACATTTTGTTTTTACCCTTCCAAACTATTTCAATGTTTCATCATACCATTTGGTTTAGAAATGACCTTCAGTTTGCGGGGAGGGATAGCTCAGTGGTTTGAGCATTGGCCTGCTAAACCCAGGGTTGTGAGTTCAATCCTTGAGGGGGCCATTTGGGGATCTGGGGCAAAAATTGGGGATTGGTCCTGCTTTGAGCAGGGGGTTGGACTAGATGACCTACTAAGGTCCCTTCCAACCCTGATATTCTATGATTCTATGATTTTAGAAGTACCGTTAAAAAATGCTGCCAAACAAAACGTTCTGCTTCAGGGTGAACCGGTTTTGTTCAACCTGATACAACTGTTTTTCTGTTTTGGGGGGGTGTTTTGGAGGTGACGCTGACGTCGCTATAGCGACGCTGATGTAAAACCAAATCCAGCATAGATGAGACCCTGAATGCGATATCGCCATGTTTGTTTTTTAAATAGCGAGGGGCATTGTCGAGGTGAAAAAAGAAAGAGAGTAATCTGTTTGAATCCCTTCCGGTTAATGGCAGGATCCCAAGTTGTGATTTTAAACATGTAGACCCTGATCCTGCAAACACAGACAGGATTCATCTGTAAGCATGTGTGTGTGTGTGTGTTCATTGACCTATTCACATGCTTCTTCTTAAGCACTAGGCCCTGTTTCCATTCCTGGAATTGATGCTGTATGTTTTCTTGAAATGACACTGGTTAATTTCACCGTCCCTTTCTAGTCAGTTTCATGTCTATGCTGCTTTGCAGTCAGGGACTCCTGGCTTCTGTTCCCAGCTCTGGGAACGGCGTGTGGACTGGTGGTTATCACAGAGGGCTGGGAGTCAGGACTCCTGGGTTCTGTTCCCAGCTCTGGGAATGGTGTGTGAACTGGTGGTTATCACGGGGCTGGGAGTCAGGACTCCTGGCTTCTGTTCCCAGCTCTGGGAACGGCGTGTGGACGGGTGGTTATCACAGGGGGCTGGGAGTCAGGACTCCTGGGTTCCGTTCTCAGCTCTGCCACCGACTTACCACATGGTCCTGGGCAACTCGCTTCCCCTCTGTGCCTCAGTTTCCCCATCTGTGAAATGGGGATAATGATTCTTACCTTGGAAAAGCTGCTAAGTATTATTACTACTGTGGTTGTTTCATCTGTGAACATTTTTAAATTAAAAAAAACAACCACACGCCTCCCCTCGCACACCCCCAAATTGGAAATTAAAATACCAGCATGAAAACATCATTATCCCTCTTAGAGTTTTTTTTTTTGCAACCTTCTGTTTTCTTTGTAAGCCAGTGCCCTATTCCAGGAGTCGGTGCCCCTTGGAGCAAATAAAACTTTCCCCATAATTATGTTATGGGGACTAGGAAAGTTTTTAAAAAAAACATTTAAAATCTCATGTAAAAATATCTACATTTCAGGGGTTGGGGGCTGTGAATAGTAACTTTCTTGGGGTCCGACCTCCTCTCCCATCTCCCTTGTGTAGCCATGTACCCCAGCGGGATCAGACTGGGGTTTAGCTGCTCGAGGTTAAGGATGGAGGCAAACCGCCGTGCGGACGGTCTCTCTAGTTGCTCTAGCAAGTCGGATTGTTTTGTGCGTGTGACGGTGGATGGGGAGAGGGGATTAGTAGAAAGATAGAAAATCAAAACTGTTGTTGGCTTGTCCCTGGGGGAGTTTACACCCACCATGCTCCATCCAATTGGAGGGTTCAAACCCTGGCCGTTCCATGCTGGAAGCGTTCGCTTGAGCCGCCTGAGGGGAGCAAGGGTGAAGCTGCAGTGGTGTGAACCTGAGGACGCTAAGCAGAGGCATATGAAGGCAGATCACTTCTGGCCCTAGGTCAGATGGCTTGAGAGTACACGGCATTGGCCGCCGAGGGGGCTTGTGGGAAGGGATTGGAGGACCATCATCTATTGATTGTTGTGACTGCCCTTAGCTTATCCCTCATATTGCTAACTCAGAGTCCGCCCCATGTGGCTTGCGACTTTAAACCTGGCTCGTGCCTCTAAGGTTACAGGCGCAAGCTAAACCGGTGTGAAACCCGTATAAGAGTGTCCACACACAACTAAACCGATTGACCTTAATCCGGTGCAACTTCTGCGTGTAGGGCTTAGTATAGCTGCAAAGTTTTGCCGGCATAGCTGTGTTGTCCGGGCGTAATCACGACCTCCTCCCGGCACAGCTGTCCCACCACAAGACCAGGTGTAGAGACAAAGCTGATGGTGTTCGGAGGGGGAAATGCTATGGTGGGTGAGCCCTTGGTGTGGGTTACCCCAGGCAGGGTCATTAGGATTTAAGCAATCCCGGAGGACCAGAGACGGGCAAAAATAGTGCCGGTCTTTAAAAGGGGAGCAAAGAGGCCCCTGGAAATCACAGACCAGGCAGCCTGACTTTGATATCTGGAAAAGCAGCGAAACAGATGATTAAACGATCAATTTATAAGCCCCTAGAGAACAATAAAGTTACAAGGAATAGCCAGCATGGATTGATCAAGAACAAATCACGCCAAAGCACGCTCATTTCCTTCTTCGACAGGGTTACTGGCCTCACGGGTGGGGGGAAGCAGAAGACATGATAGATCTTGATTTTTAGGTGGGTTTTTGACACAACCCCCCCATAACCACCTCCTCAGCAAATGACGGAAATGTGATCTAGATGAAATCAGTATAAGATGTGTGGTGGGAAGACTCAAAGAGGAGTTAGAGCCGTAGAACTGGGAGGATGTCTTTTGCGGCGTCCCGCAGGGGTCAAACTTGGGTCTGGACCTAGTCAATATTTTCATTAATGACTTGGATCGTGGAGTGGGGAGCGCACGTATGAAATGTGCGGATGTCCAAGCCGGAGGGGGGCGGTTTACGGGCACTTTGGAGGACAGGGCAAAAATTCATAACAACTTGGGCAAATTGGAGAACTGCTCTGAAACCAGTGAGATGAAATTCAGTAAAGACCAGGGCAAAGTATTTCACTGGAGAAGGAAAAATCAAATGCGCAGCCACGAAGTGGGGCATAGCTGGGCAGGAGGTCGGACGGCAGAGAAGGATCTGGGGGGTTATAGGTGAATGTGAGCCACCGAAGTGAGGCAGTTGCTGAAAAGACTCGTATCGCTCTGGGGGGTACTAACAGGAGGGGGGCGGGTAAGGCATGGGAGGTCCCTGTCGTGACTCGTCACTGGCGAGGCCTCCGCTGGGGTCCTGTGTCCAGTTCTGGGTGCCGCACTTTCGGAAAGAGGTGCATAAATTGGAGAGGGGCCAGAGGAGAGCAGGAAAAAGGATCAAAGGTTTTGGACACCTGGCCGATGAGAAGAGGTTAAAAAAGATGAGCATTGTTAGCCTGGAGAAAAGGAGACTGAAGGGGGATTGGCTAAGTCTTCAGATATGTTAAGGGCCATTATAAAGGGGGAAGGACCCATTGTTCTCCTTGTCCACTGGAGATAGGACAAGAAGCAAGGGGCTTAATCTGCAGCAAGGGAGATTTAGGTCAGATATTAGGAAAAGCTTTACAACAGAGGGGAGTTAAGCTCTGGACCAGGCGTCCAAGGGAGGTGGTGGAATCTCCATCATGGCAGGGTGTTAAGGACAGGCTGGACAATTAGCTGTCGGGGGTGGTCTATGTTTACTTGGCCCTGTCTCAGCGCAGGGAGCTGGACGTGGTGACCTCTCGAGGTCCATTCCAGCCCCACGTTTCTATGGTTCTGTGTCCTTTATTCCAGATTAAACTGCTTGGCTGAATATCCCCATGCGAAGTGTAAAACCATTCTCCCCACTCCGCGATCACACGCTGTTACAGCTGCATTTTGTACCAGACCCAGATCTTCCTGCCACGTATAAGAGCCAGGAGATATTATTAATATAGTGTTTTTCATCAATAGATCTCAAAGCTGCTTACAATCTTTATTAGTCATGATTTCTTTTAACTGGAGATACCTTCCCCTCTCTCTCACGCACACGGCTGCAGCAGAAAGAAATGGTGAGGGGTTTTTTGCTTAGATTTTTTTTTTAGTACAAACTTTTCCTCCTCGCCTGGAATGGCTGACCATTTGATCTTCTTTTTAGTGAAAAGAGGAGGGGGGAGAAATGAACCAGTCTTGTGTGTCTTCAACAATTGCGCTTCCGAAAATTGTAAGAGCATAAATCCTCTTAATTCATATTTTTAAGCCACCAGCTGTGGTGGATTTCAGACGCCCCAGTGTGTGTATTTTTAACACTTGAAGAGCGTAATATCAAAGTATAATCCTTTCAAAAAATCTTCCAATCAATCCGAATATGTAACATTCACCCCCGTGCAGCAGGCCAGCTCCAGATCTGTGAATCATTTACACCCGCAAACTAGAATTTAACGTGACAAAAAAGACACGTGCCTCTGTGAATTCCGCCTAGTGGGGCAGATCCCCAGCGGATGTAAATCTGTGGGCGCCACTAAAGTCAGTGAGGCCAGAGGCTTAGCTGGTATGAATTGGCTGCAGCTCCGTTAAGAACAGCCTTCTGCCGGGTGGGCCAACTTGTCGGTGGAAAAGGAGACTCCTCCCCCTTTGTGCATTATCCTAGGATAACCCCTACTCCTGTGAGATGCTGAGCGCTGGGACCTGAGCCAGAGAAGCCCTATCAAGCCTGCTTAACTTCAAGCATGCCGGAAGTTCTGCCGAAGTCAGTGAGACGACTCACATGCTTAAAGTTAAGCGTGTGCTTAAGCGCTTTGCTGGATCGGGCCCTAGGGCGTGGGATTGAGCCCAGAGCTTGGTTGAGATTTTTCTACAATTCAGAAACTTCACTGCCCACTGGCAAAATTCCAAATGTTGGAGGAAAAGGTTTTGATTTTCCCCCCCCCTCTAAATGGTTCTTTCTGGGCTTCCTGTCAGCTGCAAAGAACCCCAGCGAAATGCTTCACCCTGGGACAACACATCACATTGGAACAAAATTTGAAACTTGGACGCAGCTCCAAATTTGGACCAAATGTCACTCGTCTGTCCCCTCCCCTCGTTTTCCTCCCGACCCTATTTTATCACAATTTGTTTGGAAAGATTTCTAGGCCAGGAGCCCGTCGGTCTGGCTACTGGTGGCTTGCGTGGTTAACCTTGTCGCTCGAGCACCATCGACGGTTAGTTTTAAGAAATTAAAAGCAAAGCCTTTGGGATCATGGTAACTCACTAGAAATCAAAGACGAGCGTGTGTTGTTTGTTAGTTATTTGAAATAACCGTTTTTTAAATTGCTCCTTTGTTTTAGTGTGTGTTTTTGAAATGTGGGGGTGTATGAAACATTTTTTGGGTGCATCTTTTTACTGATTTCACTATCCCCACCTCCTGATTTAAAAATAATAATGATGAAGGGTGGGGGACTAACTGGCTTCCCAATGACACTGTAACTTGTTTATTTCACTTTCAGAAAGGATACTGTGAGGGCATTGTTAGGGCCCCGGGCCTGTACGCTCTGCTCCGGGCACTGAATCCAATGGGACTGCATCTGTCGTTAGAGAGAGGTGCATTCTCTAAAGCGTGATGGGAAGCAGACGGGCTCGGGCTGCTCTGCTGGTTGAAATCCGAACTGCCCACCTGTGGGACAAGAGCCCAGCACTGCTAATTTAAGGTGTCTGGTTCTCCCGTAGCACAGAGGGCTGGGGGGAAGAGTCTCGTGTGTAGAGCAGGAGGATCTGAGTTCTAATCCCGCTGCAAGTGATAACAGTTAAATCTGGGGTGGTGATAGATTGATTGCAACATATTTCTACAAAGTCTTCAGCTGTTTTACTTATAACCGCCGGGGATTCTGAGACTGGAGGGGATTTTACGACGCCTGCCCCATCCGTAGAATCATAGGACTGGAAGGGACCTCGAGAGGCCATCTAGTGCAGTCCCCTGCACTCAGGGCAGGACTAAGTATTATCTCTAGACCATGACCGACTGGTGTTTGTCTAACCTGCTCTTAAAAATCTCCAATGATGAAGATTCCACAATATCCCTGGGCAATTTGTTCCAGTGCTTAACCCCCCTGACAGTCAGGAAGTTTTTCCTAACGTCCAACCTCTATAGCCCTTGCTGCAATTTAAGCCCGTTACTTCTTGTCCTAAGGATCAGAACTCAGATCTTCCTACTCTGCCCATGATAGCCCCAGCAGGGGGCAGGCTCCTGGTGCTGGGAAATAGCTGCCTTCCCCTATAGCTGCCCATTCTCTCTCCTCTACCAGAGGGTGCGGGTTGCCCTCTGGGACTAGGGCAGATGTGTAGGACAGCTCCCCCTCCGTGCATGTCTGCAGAGCGTGGAGTCTGGTCGTGGCCTAGCTGGGAGCCCTGCGGGGGTCTCCGGTTCAGTGCCCCGGGGTGTCAGCTGAGATGGCGGCCGGGCTTTGAGGGGGATTGAGGAGGGGTTATGGGCACCGGCGGGGTAGAACTTTCCCAACATCTGCCTAGCTCAGGCCTCTGCTGCACTGAATTTACTTGCAAGCCATCTTGCCTCTAGGTGAGGGATGGGGCTGAGAGCCCCGGAGTAGAGGTGGAGTCGGCCATCAGGCGGGGACAGTCAGGCCAGGGGCCACGTCCTTCCCCCCGCGACTTTCTAGGTTGGCCCACGTTTGACCTAGACCAGGGGTGGCTCCGGAGCCGCATGCGGCTCTCGAGAAGTTAATTTGCGGCTCCTTGTAGAGGCACCGACTCCGGGGCTGGAGCTACAGGTGCCAACTTTCCAATGTGCCGGGGGGGGGGGGGGGGGCTCACTGCTCAACCCCAGCTCTGCCCCCCCCACTCCACCCCTTCCCGCCCCCTCCTCGTCCCGCCAGAGCCTCCTGCACGCCACCAAACAGCTGATGTACGGGACGTACAGGGAGGTGCTGATCGGCGGGCGGGAGGTGCTAGGGGAAGTGGGGGGCTGCTGGCGTGTTACTGTGGCTCTTTGGCAACGTACACTGGTAAATTCTGGCTCCTTCTCAGGCTCAGGTTGGCCACCCCTGGCCTAGCGCCCTGCATTCAGGTGTAGGATTCCTGTGCGGTAACACGGTCAGGCCACCGGGGGGCGAACTTCTCCAGAGCCTTCCTACAATGCTTATTCGCAAGGGCTTGAGGTCCAGGCATCTCTAAGTGGGTTGTGGGGGGACCCTCCCTGTCTTGCAGATGGAGAAAGGGCAGCACCAAGGTGTCTTGCCCCAGGCCCCAGTAGAAAAGCTGGGGATAGAACCCAGGAGTCCTGGCTCCCAGCCCCCCCTGCTCTAACCCACTTCACCCCACTCCCCTCCCAGAGCTGGGGATAGAACCCAGGAGTCCTGGCTCCTAGACCCTCCTGCTCTAACCCACTAGACCCCACTCCCTTCCCAGAGCCGGGGATAGAACCCAGGAGTCCTGGCTCCCAGCCCCTCCTGCTCTAACCCACTTCACCCCACTCCCTTCCCAGAGCCGGGGATAGAACCCAGGAGTCCTGGCTCCTTCTTCCCCCTATTCGTCCCGCAGCGCTAACCATTAGACCACACTCCCGCTCAGCACCCAGCTCTCCTGACTTTGCCAAGTGCCTTACCCACTGCCTGTTGTTCATTTGTCATGTTTCGTTCATTTACGCTGACTGGGACAGATTCCTTGGCCCAGGATATATATTCCCCCCCGCCCCTCCCGCCGAACAGGACGTGGGGCAGGATCCGACTTCCCTGACTTAGGGCCAGGCGCGGCGCGGCTACCGGTGGACGGTGCTGTTTTACCAGCGCCTGTGGCAATAGACCAGTGGGGTGAGCTGGGAATGTGAGGCTCTGTCACTTTCTTGGGGCGCTTGTAGGATTGGATGCGCTCTACACGGGCAGACGGGGGAGCCATCATGTGAACGGAGCGGGGCAGTACAGGGTGGATAGGGACCGGGGGCCGGTGAAAGCTGCGGATCAGCGTGCGTTACGTGCCCCCTGTGGCCCCCTCTCTCTGCCTGGTCCGCAGACGATCTGACCCGAGCGGTAGCAGCTCCTGCTTTTAGCTGCGGACGTGTGGCCGTCACACCAGGACTCCTGGGTTTTCTTCCCAGCTCCGGGCTGGGGAGGAGTCCCGTCCCTCTGTGTGACTCAGTTTCCCCCCCTCCTCCCACTGAAATGGGGGGAATACTGACCCAGCCTGGTGCGGGGAGGATGCGGCAGGGCACATAGTGGGGTGAGTGTGTGGGGGAGGGATAGCTCAGTGGTTTGAGCATTGGCCTGCTAAACCCAGGGTTGTGAGCTCAATCCTTGAGGGGGCCATTTAAGGATCTGGGGCAAAAATTGGGGACTGGTCCTGCTTTGAGCAGGGGGTTGGACTAGGTGACCTCCTAAGGTCCCTTCCAACCCTGAGATTCTATGATTCTATTAAAAGCAGCCGGATCTGGCAGCTAGCAGGGAGATCCCCTGGGATGGGGGTTGCTTCTAGGCTCCCCCCGATCCCTACTCTTGCACTAGATCACAGCAGGGATCCCGGCCGTCTGGGGTGATCCCAGCCCAGGGCTTCGGGTGCGGAGGGGAGATTCAGAAGTGTGGCCGGCGTCTGTGTGGTTTGGGGACCGTCTGCCTGGAGCTTCGGCTCCCAGCTTTTCCCTTTGGCTCCCGGTGTCGGGATGGCAGCACCCTCGCGTGTGACGAGTTGAGCAAGTCTCTGCTTCGCAAAGGAGAGCTGGGGTCCTTCCCGCGCCCGGCCTCGGACCCTTCCCAGAGAAGATCCCTTTGACCCTTTCACTCCCACTCGCCCACCCTGGCTCAGACACTGGGGCCAGACTCACCTCTGAGCCTGTGGATCAATTTGGCCCAGCCCAAGCCGTGGCACAGGGCGGGCGAGAGAGGGAGGGGTTTGAATGCTGCTATTCCCCAGATGGGCCACCTGGGGGCGCTGTTGCTGTCTGCAGCTGTAGGGGGTGGGGGGGGAATGTCTTTTGAAGTGAACCCCTCTGTGGGTTTTAACCTGTGGGAAGCTAGAGATTAAAGCATCTAGGCCTGTAACAAGCAAAGCGCAGTGGGGAGGATCTATGGGGGAAGGGAATAGTGATGGGGTGGATGTGGCAGGAGCAGGGATCGGGCCGGTTCGCCTCTCGCTGAGGCCTGAGCGCCAGATCAGAAACCTGCCCCCTCGGCCTAAAGGGCAGCCTGGGCTTGTCCTCTCTGGTGGATCAAACTTAACTCCGTGTGGGAGGGGGGCACCAAGCTCTAAGCCCCCTTTCCGCTCCCTTGCCTTGTCCTCCAGTGTCAATTAGAGCAGCCTCCAGGCTGCTCTAACTCCTGCTTCGGGCCTGGGGGAGGTACAGAATAGGCTGATCTGCCCCCTATTTCCACCACCTGGGAAGGCCCCTATGCAAGGTGGAATTCTCATGCCCTCTGCACCCCATAGACACTTTCAGATCCCTTTGTGCTGCCAGGGGAACCTGAGAATCAGACCCAGAATCTCCCAGGGATGTGGACGACTAGCCGGACAGAAAGCTCTGGGGTTGGGGGAGAAAGTAACTCAGCAATAAGGACTCCGGTGGTGTTGAGGCTGGTTCTGCAGGGGGGCCGGTTCTGCCGGTTACTCCCCTCTCCTTCTCCTCCTTGGTAACTTGCCTTTTGATTGAATATTGTAAAAGGGAAAAGAGATTTCAGTCCCAGATCTAGAGTTAAATGCTGATGCTTTGGTTGTAATGGAGTGACTCCGGATTATCTGGAGCTCAGAGGAGTGACTCCGGATTGACACCAGAACTGAGATGGGAGTAGGTCTCACTTTCTGCAGCTCGAAATAATTTTTTTTGTCCCCCTCCGTCCCCGCCAGCTCTGAGAGAGCTGAGATGGGCATTTCCCCCCCCCCCCCCAGTGTTCCCAGCGCTCATTGACACTAACTCGGGAGACCCAAAGATTGGGGGGGCGGGGGCGGTGCTGTGCCTTATGCAACGTGCCGGCAGTCCCAGATGCCCCTGCACCCTCATGTACTCGACTGTATCCCAGGAACCAAGGGAGAGCCCCTGCCATAGATCCGTGCCTGGGAAAGGGATGGTAGCCACATGCTCGTCCACCCAGCCCACAGTGCGTTAGCCAGCTTTCCAGCACAGTTAATTTGGGGTGAAGGGGTGTGTGGCTCTCTGCCTCCCCCCCCTTCCACCGCTGGGCTCAAGTGAGAACCCCTTCCCCGCCCCCCACGCCTCCCTCCGGCAACGGGATAACATTTTTCTGAGCTGGCAAATTTATCAACACGCTTGTTTGAGTTTCCCTTCCACTCTGGCCGTCCCTTTACACGTTTGAGTTGGGAAGCGGCCCCTGGGTTTCTCGCGGCTTTTCGGTTGGGTTGGGTTGGTTTCCCTTTCGTTCCCCTCGTCGTCGGTTTTCGTTTCTTTTTCCACCACAACACAACGAACTGAGGGGGGGGAACCGGATTAAGCAAATCTCTAATTTACACTTTAAAAAGCACTAACGCCTGAGTGTTGAAAGTAGATACAGCATGGATGCCTTCCGAGTACTTTCAGTTGATGCAAGTAGCTTCTATAATCTCAAGCATTTCCCCCCCCCCGACCCCCTGTCTCTGCCGCCCCCTCATAACACACTTACAAAGAGGAAACAAAACAAAACAAAAAAAACCTTAAAAAAAATTTTTAATGCAACTCACTCTTTGCTCCCCAGCACCCCCTGCTGTTACTCTAACCCTGCCCCCGCCCCCCTCCAATAATGCCAGTATTTGTTCTGTGTTATAAGTGCCAAGACATTTTTGTGACTCCCTCATTCCTGTGACCTGAGAGTATCGACAATTGCACATTAACTACTGTAAAGATTTAAAAAAAGAGGAATTCAGAAATGTTAATAAAAAAAAAAAAAGGGTTTGTAACAAATTTGCGCCCCCGGCTGGTTATTGTCGATCCTGATTTCACACGCACACCCACCTAGGGATAGCTCAGTGGTTTGAGCATTGGCCTGCTAAACCCAGGGTTGTGAGTTCAATCCTTGAGGGGGCCACTTAGGGATCGGGGTAAAAATCTGCCAGGGGACAGTACTTGGGCCTGCTAGTGAAGGCAGGGGACTGGACTCGATGACCTCTCCAGGTCGTTCCAGTTCTAGGAGATTGGCATATCTCCATTTATATATACCCCAGGCGTTTGCCAACAGCTGGAGCTTGGCGTTTAAAGCACTCGAGACAGCCGGGCTCGGTTCCTTGGCCAAGTCATTGCCAATTCTGTGCCTCAGTTTCCCCCATCCAAAATGGGCTCGTTCTACTCCCATTGCATATTTAGGGTCAGAAGAGCCCTCTGTGATCAAAGGACTTCCCTGAATTAATTCCTGTTTGAACTAGGAGATGATCTTTTAGGGAAACATCCGATCTTGATTTGCAAATTGTCAGTGGTGGAGACTCGCCCAAGACCCTGGGTAAGTTGTTCCAGTGGTTAAATACCCTCCCCATTAAAAACGTCACCCCTGATTTCCAGTCTGCACTGGGCTAGCTTCAGCTTCCAGCGTTTGGCTCGCGTTGACCCTGGGGCTGCTAGATCGATCAGGCCTCTGTTATCCAAGAGTTGTTCTCCACGCAGGTACTTACAGGCCAGGCTCGAGTCGCCTGTCCTGGCCGGCCCCTGATGCATCCCTGAAGAGCAGCTCCCAAGGGAGGGTCCCCATCTGGGCAGGTCACTGACCACCAAGGTCTTAGCCCTGCTAAGAGACCAGGTGGTGGCGGGGTACGGCCTTACGCTGCCGCTCCTGGCCCCCTCACCAAGCCGGCCGGGAAACAGACTGCGCAGAAAGGGAGCCGCTGGCAAGGGGCTGCCTGAAGCCCAGGGCCGGCATGAAGAACAACCCAGCGCCAGGAGCACCAGCCCCCAGCCCTGCACCCGGAGCAGGGATCTGCTCGCCGGCGGGAGCCCCAGGGCCGGACTTGGACTCACGGGGGTTCTTTGTACTCTTCCGAAGGAGTGAAGCAACGCGACCCCTCGCCAAGGGGGCAGCTTGTTCTCGGGTTTGCGTGAAGCCGAAGTCCAGCGGCGGCGCCGCCAAGCCGCGTGAGGCCACCAGGGGGCGGCCAGGAGGCGATTCCAACTGTCTGGGTGAGCGGAACAGCTGGAGCACCCAGCAGGTTTTCCAAAGCTTGAATCCTCCCCTGGGCTCATGTCTCCCCCCTCGAGCCCCAGCCTCCTGGCCGTGCGGCCACCAGGCCTGGGCACAGGATTCCAGCAAGGGGGCGCACCTGTGAGCCCTGCAGCCAGCCCGCTGCCCCTGGAGGCCAGCCCTCCGTCCCCAGCTGGGGGCTAGCTAGCGCATCAGGGCGGCCAGCTGCCCTGGACTGTGATAGGTACGCACAGTAGGGGGCCAGCTGGTGCAGCGCCCCCGCCAAGCCCCTGGCTGTTACGGAGTGACTCCCGATTGACAGCAGCTTGGAGAGCCAAGCGACCCTCTGGCCACAGCGCCTGGTGGGACAGGGGCCCTGATCTCAGCTGGGGGCTGTGGGGGCAGCGCCTGGTGGGACGAGACCCACCCCCCCACCCACACACACTGCTGGAGCCTCTAGCAGATTACAGATCAGTTCAGGGAGACTCAGCAACTCTGGCTCAGGCCCTGAATTTCCCCAACATCCTCCCCCCCCGTTACCCAATTCCCGCTGGAATTTTAACTCTGCAAAACGTGGCGTGACACTGAGCGCAGTGACGGGATCATACAAAGAAGCCGCTATTGTCAAAAATGTCTTGCGCTTCTCCGCTACCCCAGGAAAAGCAGCGCATGGCTTTGGGCCGGGGCTGATCCCCTCCCCCCGCATCATTCCCGGGTGGTAGCAGGTACCATCCCCCCGTAATGGTCCTCACTCTGGGTCTGGCTGGGGAGCGTGGCCTAGTGGTCACCGCCACAACCTGGGACGGCCAAGGGGCTTGTGGGGAGGGGGAGCCTGGGCCCCCCCCCCACTCCAGTGGGCTCCCACCCGTCTGGCAACCAAGGCTGTCCTCTCTGGGCCTCTTCCTCGTGTCGTCCCCCTGCCCAAAGTCAGCTTAGTCCAAGGGGAAATCCAAACCCCAATAAGTAAGGGGGGGGGGGGTGTTACCAATGTCCGAGGGCCACCGGATACTTCCCTCTCTGGTTGTCTCTGCCGGGCAGCTGTGGCAGAGCCTTTAGGTTTCCGGCTGCTCCCCTCCAGCTCTGCCCCCCGCACGAGCTCATTCCCAGCCTTTTCATTCCTCCAGCAGCTGGCGCATTTGCTGCAGGTGTGGTGAGGCGGGAGGGGTGGCTGAACCCACAATAATCCCCCCCCTCCCCCCCCCATTTCCCAGGAGCCAGATCCGCTGCCTCGTAGGGACAACCCCCACCCCTGCTGGCCGTGTGTTCGCGAGAAGGCCCCCGCAGCGCCGCGAGGAGCCGCCGTGTTCGGTGCCGGCGCTGCCCGCGGGATTGCTGCGGTCTCAGGGCTGGGCAGGTTCTAGGCGGCGCCGGGGAAGGCAGACAGGTGAGGGGCAGGACGTGAAGGCCTGGGGCCAGATTCTCAGCTGGTGTAACACCCACGGAGCCTCTTAAAAGTCACTTTTCAGAGCACGGCGAAGATCCCCAGGGACTGAGCATTAAAAGCTCCCCAGGCTGGCCCCCCCTCAGCACACAGGCACCCACAAAAACCAGGCGCCTTTAAAGGGACAAAACATTGGGCTCAGGTCCTCAGTTTCGCTGCTTTATTGTGCATTTGTTTAAAGGTTTTTTTAAAAAAATATTCATGTGATTATTATTTTTTACATTAGAAATTCAGGTTCCAGCCAGGCCGTGAGACTCTAGGCCCATGTCACATGGGAGCTGTAGCTGGAGGTCCTTTTGTGCCTCTACTTCCTCCCATAGGCCCTGCTCCCTGGCTGGACTACATCTCCCATAATGCATTGTACCCACCCCCGTAGCAGGGCCACTGGGCTGCAGCATGGGAGCCCTTCACACCCCCATTTTCCTCTGTGGGCCAAGTTCCCTGCCCAGACTACATCTCCCATGATGCAGTGCAGTCTCTCCCAGCTGCCATAGTGCATCATGGGAATTGTAGAAAGGAGCATCTCATGCGCTTAATTCCCCCATGGGCCCTGCTCCCTGGCCAGACTACATCGCCCAGCATGCCTCTGCCGCAAGGAGAGACTGCAGTGCACCAGCAGGGTCCATCCTAGTTATGTTTGTACAGCACCAAGCACCGTGGGGGCCTCACGGCCCTACCATAATACAAATAATTAACAAACAACAAACCGACAGTCAGGTCCCTTCCTCCCCCACTAAGGCAGCAAAAAATCCAACAACACGACCCCCAGTTTCTTTAACTGAAAACCCACCTGAGGAATTATTTTGGCTTTTCGTACAAAAATCGAGCGACGGCCCCGCCAGGGAGGGGCGAGGAGCCAGCGCCCACCTGGCAAAACGCAGCTGGGCTTTAAGGTGGGGGGAGCCCTAAAAAGCAGCTGAACCCACACAGCACCCAGTGCCCCAGCCCAGCGCGGGAGGGTGTTAACAGCCGAGTATGCAGCCCAGGCAAGTAAGAATTGTTCTACCTGCCACAGGCTGCAGGGGGCCGGTGTGATACGTCAGCACCCCCTGGTGGCACAGGCTGTGCTGCCCCGTCCCTTCCTGGAACATGGGATAGGCCAGCTGCTTCTCCTCCCCTGAACTGGCTTTGCAGAAGGGGGTGGAGGTACCGATAAACTGCCTTCCCCTCCAGCCCAAATCTGGGGAGAGATCAGAAGCGCCCCCCCGTTCCAGCACATTGCTACTGCCCCCTACAGGCTGAGGGTGCCCCCAGCCCTGTACCCGACTGCGAGACCCCAGTGTGGAAGCAAAGGCTGGGGGGACCTGAACCAGATTCCAGCAGGAATCTCCCCTGGTACCTGGAGGTGCCTTTTCTTTACCACGCGTGCCGGCCCCAAGGGTCAGAGAAAGGCACCGGGATGGGCCGTGCTCCAGCAGGGCAGCTCCTGGGCTGCATGCCAAGAAATGAGGGAGGCGTGTGCATGGAGGGGGGGCTGGTCAGGAGAGTGGTGCCTCCCCCGTCCCCCACCTGCAGTCCTGGCCAGTCGATTACAGAGTGAAGAAGAGGATAAGCACCACGATGAGGAGAACGAGCAGAATGCAGATCGCACACCACTGGCGCCGGTCTGGGGAGGAGGAAGCACAGGGGGAGATGCAGTGAGTGGGGGGGTTGGGGGGGGTCAGGGGGGATTCTGAGACAGAAGGGGGCTGGCTTAAGCACCGACACTAGGGACTCTAGGCTGCCTGGGGTGCATTAAAGAAACCTCCCTCCCACCTGCACACACATCTCAGGAGTAGAGATCACTACCCCCCCACCCACCGTTTTACAGAAGGGAAACTGAGGCAGGGGAAGGGATTCACCCCAAAAGTCACACCGGGCTATGAATAGAACCCAGGAGTCCTGACTCTCTGCTCCACTTGACTCTAAACACTAGACTCTACTTCCCTCCCAAAGCCGGGGATAGAACCCAGGAGTCCTGATGCCCAGCCCCTCCCTGATCTAACCACTGAACCCCACTCCCTTCCCAGAGACAGGGGACTCAGGTTCTGAAGTGTCCTAGGTGCTTTGAAAAATCTGCCCCTGCCCGGCGCCTTCCTCACCGCTGGTCATGTGGGAGACCTTGGCCATCTTTTTCAGCACGCCGTCCATGCGGGACTGGGTGCTATCCATCTCCTGGGCAAACTCCTCCAGCATCCTGCCAAGCCAGGGTCAAGCTGTCAGCTCGGGGTGCACAGCTCGGGGTGCAGCACCCACCCGGGGGGGCTGCGGTCAAGCAGGGAGAGGCATGGAAACACGCCCCCCCACACACACACACTAACATGCCTGCCCGGCTCCCGGTGTCGGGGGATCCAGTCACTGCTGCTTTCAGTCCCCTGCCAAGGTGTCAGGAGGGGGCTTGTCCCATTCTCTCCCTGCCTCCCGCCCGCTCAGGTTGGTGTGGCTTCTCCTCCGGGCACCTGTCATCCCGCTAAGAACTGGGCTGAGACCCGTCAAACTCACCTCACACGTGGGGCCAGGGGCTCGCGCCCCCTAGAGGGGAAAAGGCCTCATTTCCCCATTCCCCACCCACCTGAGCCAGCCAGTCCCCTGCCCTGGGGCTGGATCAGAGCCAGCGCCCCCTAGTGGGGAAAGGCCTCATATCCCATTCCCAGGCCTGTGAGCAGATTCCCCCCACCCCCCACCCCACTCACAAGCTCTGCTCGTCCAGCTCATCCCCGACGCGGCCCGACATGTGCTTCAGGACCCGGATGCTGCCGGACACCAGCTCCAGCTGCTCGTCCTGCTGGTCTATGATCAGCTGCCGGGGAAGGGAGGCAGGAAAAGCTGGTAGGTCGCTGCGGGAGGGGGCGGGATGTGCGTTGGGGTCCCGTTTCGCGGGGGGGGGGGATTGGATCAGAACCAGAACGGTGGTGGGAGAAGGGAACTGGGATGGTGGGAGGGAGGAATTGCTGCCCCCACCCCCTCAAAGTTTGCAACCTCCAGCCTGCAGGGTTAATCCCCAGGTTGCGGGGCTGTGGAACTCCCTGCTGCAGGGTTAATCCTCAGGTTGCGGGGCTGTGGAACTCCCTGCTGCAGGGTTAATCCCTAGGTTGCGGGGCTGTGGAACTCCCTGCTGCAGGGGTCCAATACAGAGGGCCCGGGGGTGGCGGCTGGGTAATTTTCGATCCAGCTCTTGGATGGGGTGGAGGGATATTAGGCCCCAGCCCCCCGCTCCTCGAGCTGATCACTGGAGCAGCCAGTGCCAGCCATGGCTGGAGATGGGATACTGGGTTAGATGGGCTCGGATCTGATCCAGAGGGTAGGGATCTGGGGCGGGATAAAGACCTAGATGGGCCCATGGGTCCGACATGTAGCCAGATCATGCTTCTAGTCCCTCTGGTTTAAATCCAGATCATCCCCCCACCCCACTCCCCAGCTTCAGTGGAGTGACATCGGTTTCACTCTGGTTTAAAGCAAGAGCAGAACATCTGGCCCTGGGTTCCATTCCCAGCGAGGGGGGACACAGTGTTCCTCCTGACCTGGGTGACTAGGGACGCAGCAGGGCCTATCCCTGTCCCCTTAGCCCCCCAGCCTCGGTCGGCTCCCCACCTGCTGATGCAGTTGCTGCTCCTCGATATAGCGGGAATTGGCTGACATCAGCTCCTCGCGCGGCAGGCCGTCTTGCTCCAGGGGGGACTTCTGGCTGGCTCCTCCACCAATCAGCATCTGCGGGGGGAGAGCAGAGCCCTGACTGGGGACCCATCCAGGCACCTGACCACTGCGGGTAGCAAGTGACTCGGGATGGGGGCAGGGGAGACTGGGATGGCTCAGGGGGGTGGGGAATGGGACCCTTCCCTTCTAGGGGGCACCGGCTCCGATCTGGGGGACAGCAACGCCAACTCCCCAACTCCGTGCTGTTTGCCTTCTCCCCCAGTTGGAAACAAGTTTGCCTGCTGTCAGCCCATCCCCCACACAGCAAGACCCTCATTACCAGAGGGGAGGAGCCAAACCCACCACGAGGACCCGCCCCCCCAGGGAGAGATCAGGCCCCTTGCGGAGTGCACAGGACGTATGGGCAGCTATGTCCCTGGATGGAGGATGCCAGCTGCCAGGCGCTGCCACTCCAGCCTCACCCATGAGCGGCTGTGGGACAGAGAGGACGGCATACCAGGGCATGGGATGTGCTATAGGGCTTTCTATGGGGTCTGTCCCCGCAGCGGCCTAGGCGGTGCTCCCCCTGCCCCCACACGAGCTCTCCCATTGCTGGGAGGTACCAGGTACCTCTCTGTTTTTCCGCTTGGCGAAGGCCAGGGCGGACGGGCTGGATACGTGATCCCGCATCTCCTGCGATGGAGGGAAGGAGTTAAAAACGAGATTGGTCTGGAAGCCAGATGGGTTTGTTGCGGAGGGCGCGGGGGAGGAGGGGAGCTTGGGGGGAGCAGCAGCCCAGGGCACGTCCATGGGGTTCCCCCTCCCAGTCAGCCTCACAGACAGAAATGGGGGCACCGGGAAGGGACTTCCCCACGGTCAGCCAGCAAGGCCAGGAACAGATCCCAGGTGACCTGGACTTTCCCTGCCTTAACCATTACAGCCCACTCCCCTCCCCGATCTGGGGATAGAACCCAGGAGTCCTGGCTCCAGCCCCCCTGCTCTAACCACTAGACCTCACTTCCCTCCCCGAGCTGGGGATAGAAACCCAGGAGTCCTGGAT